>CATIWR010168127.1:0-11586 GCA_949677035.1 Omphalea diandra | reverse complement strand
ATATAAACAAATTTCAACATTTATGGTATATAAATGACAGAAATACCATAGGAGGGTCAGTAATTCTTCTGGTCATGTCCAAGATCCTTCACTAACAATGGAGAAGTCTAAAAAACTATAGACCTTTAAGAAAGGATATGCTGGAAACCAAAGATATCCATGAATATGGGACCATATGTTTTTAGGAGTAGGGAATGGTAAACAAAAAGTTGCTCCATAGCAACCTTGGTTATTTTTGAGTAGGTTATGGGAAGTTAGACTTCAAGAGGGACTCCAGTTTTCAAATAGGGTTATGGAGGTGTGGAGGAAGAGGTTGAGGATGCCATTAAGATTAGATGGATTATTTTTCTTTGTGGATTAGGGAGACAGATTGTGATCTAGATAAGAAATCAAGGATGAAGTTTATGTCTCCTTTTATATGTTGCATGTCAAAATTGTACTTGTTAAACCAGGCTTTCCACCTAAGAAGTTAAGGATGTGACACGTTTTTTCCTTTAAATTCTAACATTCTTGGGAAAGATGAATAATCCATGAGGACTGTAAATCTATGTCCAATTAGATGAAATTCAAACTTTATGATCTCATTTTTTACTACTACTATTTCTTTGAAGGTGGAATGATAATGGACTTATGACTCCTTGAATCGTCCACTTGCATGGGCATAAATTCGCCTTTGGTTATCTTTTTCTTCGAGGAATACTGTACCCCAATAGTGGTCATTAGCATCGGTCTACATTATCCTTTTACCTGTTGAAGGCATTTTGAGAGGTGGCAAATTCTGCCTCTCTACTTTTATCTTTTTGACTGCTTCTATTTGACTAGAACTCCATTCTGGTGGATTTTTCTTTAGTATCAGCCTTAGTGGGTTTGCCTTTTTGGTGAAGTGGGGAACAAAGTTTCACAAATAATTTATAATTCCTAAAACTTCCTACACTTGCTTTTGGTTGAGATCTTTGTCTACGAACTTTAATAATTCAGTAGCAATGTGTGGACCTAACTTGTACTAACTATTCTTGAATGTCATCCCAAGAACTTTATCTCTTATTTTGCCACTTGTATCTTTGTGGATGACAACATTCCTCCAAATCTTTTTCTCAGTTCCATAAACTGTGATAAAATTTTCTGGTGGGAATCTTTTTCTTTTGAAAAGAGTAACACGTCATCAATATATATCAAGGCACTATGGAAAATAGGCTCGTATATCCGGATCATCGCTTTTTGGAAGAGTGATGGAGCCACCTTAAGGCCAAATGGCATCACTGTCCACTGGTAATGTCTGTTGGGAATACATAATGTTGTTTTTAGTCGATCTTCTGGTTTGATCCCTAGTTGTCAGAATCCTTTTTTAAGATTGAACTTTGAAAAATATCTTCCCTGTGACAAATGGATAAAAAGTAAAGAGATTTTTGAGAGAGGAAACTTATTATCCTTTAGAAAATGATTCAAAGGTTGATAGTCTATGACCAGTTTCTTTTTTCCTCGAACTTGTTCAGATCTCTTGTTAACATAAAAGGCTTAACAGACCCAATCAGAATTGGTAGGTTTAATGATCTTTTGGGCTAGTAATTGAGAACATTCCTAGTAGGCTAGGGTTAAGTCTTCAAGACTCATTCTTGGATGGGTTGCTTTTGTTGGGTTGATGTCTTCATTCATTTTAAAAGCTAGGTTGATAAAAAAAAGTTTAGGTTAGTCCATAGAGGTTTCGAGTTTTGGCTAAGAATTCTGTACGGTTATCAACATAGCAATGAATGTTGAGTTCTTGGTGAATGTTTGAAAAGGCTGGAGAAATTTGGGCTGAAAATGTTTAGGCCATGAATAGCGAATTTATTGTGGTATAGGACTAGAAGTGGTTTTTAAACTTGAGGCCCTTAGGTAAGACCCTAAGCTTAAATAACTTCCAATAGAGGTCAAAGCCAACAACAAGGTCTTTGTCTGGTAAGGATGATCTAAGAAGTTTTGCATGGACTTAGCAGCCAAGAAAGAATTAGATGGTTATGAGCTTTGTTGTTATTAGGCTTGTATGAAAAATTTTTCTATTTACAACCTTAAAATATTTCTTGTGGAGCTTCCAAAACCTTGAAGAAAGGACTCTTGGGTTAAGCATAAAAAGATGAGCCCCTATATCAATAAAGGTCATGACTTTGATAGGCTTTGAGAACTTTTCTAGCAAGATATGAATAAATGCCAGAGGGACTGGATGTGTTTCCTCAATCTCTAATTGATCTGGTACTTCCATGGGATAATTTGAGAGAGGAATCATAACATTGCAAAAAGGCATTGAATGATAATGTCCACCATATTCTAATTATTCATCTAAGGATGAATAGTCTTGAATAGCAAAGACTGTATCTGCTGAAACTTTTCTTCAATAGAAAACAGAGATTCAACATCTACATTATCCAAATCTACAACTATAGAAATCTATATTTGTTCTATCATCTTGGCTACCTATTTGGACTTATTGGGACAATTCTTTGCAAAATGCTCTTTCTTTCCACATAGATAACACCTAATTGTTTTTCTCCTTCCCCTATATTTCTTCTTCTTAAAGAATCTTCATTTTTTTCTTAAGGGCGTCTCCTTGGCCCTTTTCATTTTGAAGTAGTGTTTCTTCTTTTTGTAGGACAATAACAACTCTATTCATCACCATTGCATTTAATGAGTAGATCTAACCCCTTACATGACTTTTTAAGTGAAGGATTTTTTTATCTGTCTAGCATTTGATGAATAATCTTCCTCTTGTCACAAAGTTTTTCTAGACCTTGGACATTAGTTGATACATTTCTCCGAAGGTTAAGTCATTAATTGATTTTTCTTTTTGCTGGATTATCTGGTGCATAGATGAGGCCAGTAACTCTAGGTGTGAAGTTATGAAAGTTTGCTTCAAGTCAGGATTCGCCTATCCTCCTAACTAATAATACCTCTTTGACAGTCTCTAATAATGAACGTCTAGATCCTTCTTTAACAAAGAACAACGCTTCATGTTAAAAAATTCCTTATGAGTAATATTAGTAAAATGTTATGGCTTTCCAACAAATTCACTGTAAAACATTCCTAAAAATTCTGAAGCATCTGGACTTTGCACCAATCTTAGTTTTGAATATTCATCACATGCCATATACCAGTCTTGCATTCTCTTAGTTAGCCTGGTCTTGAATTCTTCTAAAACTATTCTGAAAATAGCTCCTGGTTTCTTTATTTGTGAATCAATCCAAGCTTTAAACTCTTGGAATTTGTCCCTGTAGAATTATGGGCTGATATTATCTAAAAAAAACTAAGGTCCTCCACTATTAAAATGAGGTGGCTGATTTGGTGAGAAAGGAGTTGTATCCATGTTTTCATTAGGAGGATCAACAGTATAAGGAGGATTAGAATGTGGACTCCCCTATTTAGGAATCTGCCATAAATTAGACTGGAACTCCCTCTTCTTCTTCTGGTGACTCAGTATTCTCTTCTTTAAAAGAATCAGACTCAGATGACTGAGAGGAGAATTCTTCAATTTTGGATTTTACCATTGAGAAAGATGAAAATGAAGTAGTGGCCTTGTCTAAATAGGAAACAATCAAATTCATCATTTGGGCTTCTGGTGGAATGTTTTTTTTATGAGATGGCTTTTCAACAGATTTTGTTGATGAGGTTGTATGCATGGAAGTGTCTTGGGTTCTTTTTAGCTTAGGGTTCATTAGAAACTTTCCTGACCTCAATTTTTTATGAAAGAGATCAGTTGAGAGTCTCAGATGCTTAAGCTCTGTGGTTGTTAGAGTATGGATTATGGGAGATTTCAAGGCATAGAATGGAGATACAAGGATTTCAAAGGGATCATGGAAGGTATGTTTTGGGAATGACGGTTGTGAGGTTTTGGAATCTTTCTCAATTCTCTTCAGTTGGTCCTTGAGCTTTTGGATCTCAACCACCTTTCTCCTGATCTCATCAGTTTGAGCTCTTTGATCCACCATTTTCATCACCTCTTTATACTTTTCTTCTATTTAAACTTGAAGCCTTATCATTAGCTCATTGACATCCTTTTGGTGATCTACACGTCTATGATCAATCTTCTAAACTTGCATATAAACTTGATCTACCTTAGATTCTATGTTCTTAAGGATTTTATTTTGTGCCTAAACATTCTTTGATTGCCAGTTCAAGATAGCTTCTACAAGGGTGATGCTCAAATGTTGACCTTACAAATTTGTTCCTATTAGATTTTTTATATTTTTCATGGTCCTGATTTAGGTGTTGAGGTTAGTTTGATTTGGTAACGGGGCAAATCATCATTAGAGAATGGTTATTGGTACATGCATATTTAGGGTAATGGTTGAAGACAGATAGGTAATGATGGAGTGATCAAGGAAAGATTGGATTCCTTCTTTATCCATTTGAAGGCTTGTTTATAACAAGGTAATGGTTCTTTGGATTTAGGATCTATTTAAGGTTTAAGAGCCTCAGGAATATTTATTGGTGGTTAATAGATTTTTGAACTAGGACTATATTTGACAACATATTTTCCTGATGGTTCGCCCAACATGCCAATAAAGGGATCTCCATCTTCATATCTCTTTCTTAAGCTCTCTTTAGAACTCCTTCCTTTTTTCTTCTTTACCTTTTTCGACTCGTCTTCACCATCTTCCCAGTCAAAAAGATAGTCTGGATAATAACAAGTATCAAAGAAACAGTGTTCATCCATTTCAAAGGGGTACACAAGAGTTCCATTAACCATAAAGTGAACAATTGACATGTCTGTCTCTGGCTCGTAAGGGCTCATTATGAACTGTGTAGAGAAAACTATTGAATTAGTGACAAAAGAGGAAGCTCTTTCAAATCTGGTTTCTACCGTTCCATTCACCCTTCTATAGTAGACTAGCTAAGTCGACTGCATGGGTTGAGTGTTCTCATGCATCTTCTCATAGTTGATGATTCATTTTTCTGGAAGAAGTTGGATTGATTCATTTTTAGAGATCTGTATAGGAATATGAATGTAAGTGGGAGCATTTTGAGTGTCAACTACTATTAGCAATGCATCATTCTCATGGGAAGAGAAAGATCTATTGCATGATTCTAAATTATGTAGATCATATGATAATGGAGAATAGCTACTGTAGTTGTGGCTACTTGTAGAACACTAGTGATCTGTATTTGCACTTTCAATGCACTCAAGCCATGGGGATCTCTTAGAGACAAGTTGAAGTTTGGGTAGAAGTTGAACATCACTTATCCAACATTTAGAGACGTTTCTACCGTCCCTATGACAGCATGCTGGTATTCCAAGTATCTATTGTCAAGCAAAACAATCCTGACAAACACATGCAATCCTTTTCTGCCATGATAGATTATTGCTATCCTTATTGCTCTGAAGTGGATGTGGGTGTAGCCTTGGCTCATCCACTGCTATATGAATTCTGGAGAAATTTCTAAGCAGATAAACTGCTCTTCTCCAATAGCTTGGATAGGGCACTGATCAAAACTAGAGGGTTGAACATACTCTTTGATGGCTTTTGGAGACTGCCTTATCAAGGTTTTGATTGATCGTGTCTGTGAATTCTTACTCTTTTAAAAGGCATCATATGGGTTAAGGAAAATGATATTAGTGTCTTGTATTTTTTGGTTATCAGAGATGTAACTTAATTCATATAAGTAATCTATCTTAGAAGAGGATGATCTTATATATAATGAAAACAAGCAATTGAGCTAAGTCCATATAAAATTATATTTCAAGCATATATCATAATTTAAACTAATTTACAAATGAACATATGATGTCCAATGATTATAAACCACTTATTACAAAAAAAAATAATTGTGTATTATGATAAAAATAATTTGATCTCAATATGTGATTTTATGGTAATAAAAATCAAATTTATCACAATTATTATAAAAAATAAGTAAACATATGATAAATTTCTTTTATCTATTAAATCATTTAAGAAATTATTATAAAATTTTAGCTTAATAATCCAAAATATCAAACTTTTATGTGATTTTCAATTGTATTCAAAACTTCTAATCGAATCAATTACACCTTATTTTGATAAATTAATTTTAATTATACTCCAAGTTGAAATTAGAATTTAGTAAAGTACATATTTAGATTTGATTAACCCTTATACATTTTCAATTGTTTCAATTAAATCCAAAATTAAGTTTAGAGCTTTACTAATATGATACTTTTATTTTTATTCAATTTAATCTTATTTTTGCTTAGGTAAATTTATTATATTCTTTTTATGATTAATTTATATTTAAATTTAAAATTAAGAATTTTGAAATTTAAATTTGTAATTCACAAAATCTATTATTTTTTTAAATTAATTTTATATCTTAGATAAAAATGTTTTAAAACTATTTATAATAAAAATATCTAAGAAATATTTAAATAATAAATTACATGAGCTTAATTAAGATAATACTTTTATTTTTTATTCAATTTATTCATATTTTTTAATTAATTAAATTTATTATGTACTTTATATGATGAATTTTATTTTTATTTTTAAATTTAAAAATAAAAAATTTAAAAATTTAAATATGTAATTCATAAAATCTATCAATATCTCATATAAAAAAATTTCTCTCAATCTCTCTGCCAAAATAAATTTTTATGTTTAAAATAATTAATTATTTAAATCATTTAAAATAAAAGCTTTAAGAAATTTTTAAAAATCAATTACATGAGCTTAATTAAGATAATATTTTTATTTTTTATTCAATTTAATCTCATTTTTAGTTAATTAAGTTTATTATATATTTTTATATGATATTTTATATTTAAATTTAAAATTTTAAAATCTTTTGAAATTTAAATTTATAGTTTATAAATCTCTCAATCTCTCATTTAAATTTTTTTTTTTCAATCTCTCCCTAAAGAATTAATTTATATATTTTGAATAATAAAGTATTTAAATCATTTAAAATAAAAACTTATAAAAAATATTTACGAAATCAATCACATGATATGAAATGAACATTTTCAAAAAAATCATCCTTGAAATAAAAATTAAAAATTATTAGTTTATTATTTAAATATGTAAAACTAAAATTTTATAATTTGAAAATATGAAATTGATATAAAATTAAAAACTTATTAACTAAAATAAAAAGAAATGTTTTTATTTTTGTGAAAAAATTTAAATTGAGTAAAAATAAAAATATTATCTTAATAAGATTTAAACTTAATTTTGAATCTTATTGAACTAATTGTAAAAATATAAGTATCAATCAATTGAGTCTAAATATATATTTTATTAAATGTTGATTTTGACTGAAGATACTATTGAAACTAATTCCTCAAATTAGGATGTAATTGACTTAGTTAGAAGATTTTGATACAATTAAAAATTCATGAAAAGGTTTGAATTTTTTAAGTCATTAAGTCCAAAAATTTTTACCTCAAAATTTTTTGTTATAATAAATAAGCATACCAGATAAATTATGATATAAAATTTTTCATCATAATATTTTGTTACAGTATATTAACGTGCCCAAAAGAAGTAAAATTATCACAATAATAATTTTATCATTATATTAAATAATTTTAAAATTATGATAAAATTATTTTAATCAAAACAAATAACGTTTATTTTATTAAATAACTTGTCATAGTAAATAAGAAATTGTATATGCAAAATGAACAATAAAATTTTAAATTTTAAATTTTAAATAAAAATGAAAATAAAAATAAAGTTGAAATTGAAGTAGAATATTTTGCAGCTAGAGGTGGCAGTTTTTTATCCAACCCAAAAACCTGACCCAAATCCGGACAAACTCAAGATGACCAGAAAAATTTTCAATCGAGTAAGGGTCAACTTAACATATCGGGTTAAAATTGCCTCAAACAAGTCAACCTGTGAGCCGAGTGAATTGACCCAATGATAATGTAAAAAATAAAAATTTTATTACTAAATATATAAAAGGTAGAATAATTAAAATAAAAAGAAAGAAATTTATTTAAATAATAGTTAGATAATTTAATTTAATTCAATTTTAATTTTAAATTTATTTTTATTTAAAAATATAACAAAATTTTATATTTTTAATAAATTTACCAATTTTACTGTGCATTTTTGTGTACCTAAATTACTATTTATTATTTATCATGGTAAATTATTTAATAAGAATAAAAATTATTTATTATGATAAAATAATTTTATCATAATTTTTTGAATTATTTAATACAATTACATATATTATTATAACAATATAACTTCTCCTTATATGTAATTTGGTGGACACTAAAAATTTGGCGCGATATATTGTGATAAAATATTATGATAAAAGAGTGTCTATCTTAATTTATCTTATATGTTTATTTATGATTATAAAAATTTTTTAGTTAAAAATTTTTAAATGATTCAAAAAATTCAGACCATTTCGTGAATTTTTAATTGTATCCAAAGCTTCTAATTGAGATAATTACACTCTAATTTGATAAATTGGTTTAAAAAGTACTCCAAGTCAAAATTAACATTTAGTAAAAGTGTATATTTAAATTTAATTGACCCTTATATTTTTTCTATTAATTCAATTATATTCAAAATTAAGTTTCAATCTTACAAAGATAATATTTTTATTTTTACTCAATTTAAATATTTCTTTCACAAAAATGTAAAAAAAATTTTTATTTTAGTTGATAAGTAAATAATTTTAAACTAATTTCCTATTTTAAAATTTTAAATTTTATTTTCATATATTTAAATAATAAACTAATAAATCCTTAATTTTTTATTTCAATGATAAATTTTTTTAGAATTTTCAAGTTTATCTCATGTAATTGATTTTTTAAATATTTCTTAAAAATTTGTATTTTTAATGGTTTAAATAATTTATTATTTAAAATATATAAATTAATTTTTTATGAAGAGAATGAAATAATTTTTTAAAAAAAAAATTAGAGATTGAGAGATTTTATAAATTATAAATTTAAATTTTGAAAAAATTTTAGATTTCATAAATTAAATATAAAATTATATAATAAATTTTAGTAATTAAAAATAGGATCATCACTTGATATAATTCTCCAAATGTGAGATCATTGATTGATCTTTCCTTTTGCCTCATTATCTAATGGATGGAAGTAGTTAAGAGCTCAGGCAAGGAAGTAATAAAGACTTCCTTCAAGTCTATACTTGCCCATCGTCTTGTAGCTTAGTACTCAAGAAGAGCTCCACGGTTCTTTCGATATGCCCACCAGCGACTTCCACAGTCCTTTTAATTTGATGGAAATGAGAGATTACTGATACCAAAAATAGATGAGAGAGAAAGAAGATGACAGGAAGAGATGATAGAATTATTAAAGGTTATTGGCTGTAAGTGTTTAGAAACTCATGTTTTAGAAAGAGAAATTTTTTTACTTAGAGATTTCTCAAAACTCAACTTGATTTTACAAGTGAGAGAACTCTCCTTATATAGACTAACATAGGAGAAGATAAGATTCTTTCAATCCACAAACTTAAGTGGCCACCTAATACATACAAATGATAATGGCTAGCTAGGATAAATGACAAACTAAAGTAGCCACTTGACAGACAAACACTAGTGGCTAATTATTACAATCAAACAAAATAGAGTAGCCAACTTAGCAAACAAACAAAAGAGCAAACTCACACTATATTATTGACAGTCCATCCTGCTTTTGGATAAAGCAGATTCCTTTCTATCCCTTTCTGATTAGCTCATGGGAAGGCGATAGATTCATTATTTCGTAGTCCTCCTCATCCATCTCTATTTGGACTTTGGCATCCACCTTTTCTTTTAGGAGAAGATTATCTCCATATTTAAGATAAAGATCATCAGGCTCATATGGGTCTTGAGCATATGACTCATAGAATTGGTTGTCCAGAGGCTTGAGGTGTTGATCAGGAGAACATTCCCATTCTTCGCATTTGGCTGTGAGTTCATTCTTGTAACAGCGAGGGAGAGTGTCCCATAGTGCATCTTCTGCTAATATGGGCCAAATTTCTTTAGGGATAGTCTTGTTTTTCTTGAACATGTATCTTTGAAACTTTCTAAACTGCTCTTGGTGGTCGAGGACATCACTCCATAAAGAGAACTGGTATTCTTTATAGTAGTGTAGACATCCATACATACGAGGAGTCATACCAAAAGGGCCAACAAGGTATGGCCTGTGAACTGTATAGATAACCCTTTTATTTAAAGCTGTATCAGGAGAGTAGTAAGAAACCCTTGCTTTCATAGCATCAATCCACTTGCTTAAGGGTTGGAACCATTCGAGAAAAGTGATTAAGTGTTTTAACTTATTATAAGGCTTCCAATAATGGCCTAGTAGGATTTTTGGGTTCATCATCGAGATATGAGCTCTAGTATTAATGAATGTTACAACTTTGATAGGCTTCGAATATGGCTCAGGATAAACCTGAATAATGGCTAAAGGAACATGATGATATTCTTCAAGCTGGAGTTCCTTCGTAGAAGCCATAGTAAGTGGAGCCAATGAGTAATTTCCTGAGTATTATGGCTCATCATCCTCAGAAGATGATTCTTGAATGGCGAAAATAGTATCATTAGAGGGTTCATCCTCAACAGAAAAGAGGGACTCTACATCTACATTTTCTAGGTTGATTGCAGATGAGATTTGAATCTAGTAAATCATCTTTGCTGCTTGTTGAGGTATGTTAGGACACCTTTTCGCAAAATGTCCTTTTGTCCACAAATATAACATCTATTAGACTTGCGTTTTCCCCTGTACTTCTTTCTCCTAAAGTATCGCCATTTTTTCTTTGAACCAAAGCTTTTAGATTTGAGCTTTAGGAAATGTTTCTTCTTTTTGGTACGACAAACACAAGTGCTTTCATCTCCTTTGTACTTGATTATTAAATCCTTCCTTCTGCAGGACTTCTTAATCTTTTGTCTGTCGAGGATTTGCATGATCACCTTGCGTTCACTGCATAGTTTTCTAATCCTTAGATCATCACTTGATATAATTCTCCAAAGGTGAGATCATTGATTGATATTTCCTTTTGCCTCATTATCTGATGGATAAAATTAGTTAAGAGCTCAGGCAAGGAAGTAATAAAGGCTTCCTTTAAGTATGGACTTGCCTATCTTCTTAGTTGGTAGAACTTCTTAGCCATCTTCTGGTAGTGGAGATTAAGATCCTTTTTGAGCAATAAACAACATTTCATCTGGAAATACTCTCTTCTAGTAATATCATTACCTTCTTGGGGTTTTCCACCAAATTCTACAAAAAGAATCCCTAAGAACTCGGTTGCATTTAGACTCTGCACCAGGGTTAACTTTGAGTATTCATCCAGAGCATTATACCAATCCTGGAATTTGCCAGTCATTCTTGTGACAAACTCCTCAAGTACTGTTTTTATGACTGCACTAAGTTTCTTCATTTGTGAATCAATCCAAGCCCTAAATTCTTAGAAATAGTCTCTGTAGAGATTAGGGCTTATGTGTAACATCTCCAACATAAATCATATACATTTTTAAATTACGTAATATTTGCATATATGCATTGAATAAATAAGCATTTAGGCATGTGAATTGGAGAAAACTCAACAAGGACAATTAGCACTGTTGTAATTGGGATACTTGAAAATATATGTAATGTTTGTATAGTTGCAT
>CATIWR010168120.1:0-10303 GCA_949677035.1 Omphalea diandra | reverse complement strand
AAGAATTGGTTTTAATCTCACCACTCTCTTTTAATATAAGGGCTTTCTTATGCATGCCCTTTCCTTTTGCATGCACATCACTTGGGTTTGGTGTATCCTCTCTAACCTCTCCTTTTACCATTATAAGCTCACACAACTCTCTTTTTGTTGTGCAATAGTTTTTTCTTTTTCACTCTTATGTGCACTATCTCTCTCTCTTTTTATTTCTTTTTCTTTTAGCTCGTCATCAATTACATCATCATGTATGAGATTTACAATGTGAACATTGAAACAAACTTTTAAAAGTGATGTCTTATCATTATATAAACTAGTATTGTCACCATTCTCTAGTACAATCATAACCTTTTTATTTGTACAATCATGTTGAAAATCTTAGTTTTTAATACTTATATCATCATGTAAAAAAGAACATTGAATGTCCATCGTACCTCTAGAAATAAGAATCTCATAATCAATTGTAGCCTTTTGATGTTTCTTTTTGGCTCGCCTCATGCTTACCTCCTCTTTTTGGTAGCATTCTTTATTACCTTTAGAATTGAACAAGTCCCTTTTTATTCCAAATTGATTTCCCTTGACTAGCTTCACTTCTTTCCAAGTGGAAATAGGGTATTCTCCATAATACCTTCTAGTTGATTGTACTTGATCCCACCATTCCAATGTTTTACCTTTAAAACTATCAATAACAGTTATTACCTTGGTTTCTTCAAAATAGTTATAGCATTTAAACTCAAGCCCCATCTTCTTTTCCCACGCTAGGTACTCTTCGGGACCACCTTTTCCATAGAATTTTGTCATTTTTGGCTTTGTAGTTGTTATTGCATGCTTGGCTCATCTTATGCTTCAAATTTGAAAGATAATCCGTTAACTGCTTCATTCGATCTAACATGCCTTTCATGGAGAATGTAAATTCATCCCTTTCTATCTCTTCCAAACCTGTCATTATATAAGTAGAAGCAAGAAAACAAATAAAATTCTCACAACACTCCCTCATGTGTTTACACTTAGAAAGATGGCACTCCTCTTGTGTTTCACATGGTACGACTTTTTCCCTCTTATGATCTCACACACTATTGCCTTTTACCTCTCAAGTTTCTTTTCTTTAAGTTCTTTGAGAACTAAGGTTACCTTATGTCAAATTAAGCTTAAACCAAACGCAGACAAGTAAAAACTAATCTTAAAGCACTTAGAAAATAAAGGATTTAAAAATAACACAATTGGTTGCAAAAACAAATTTCTAAAGAACTAATTGCAATTTAAAGATCAAAAAAGAATTTAGAAGTTGCAAGGTCGTGTTGAACTCAAAATTGAAGGAAAATTAAGGCTAGGATGAATGCAAATCAAAGAATTGAAATCAGCTTCTTTTGGTGCAAAACAAGTTCTTATGCAATTTCTAGCTTCCCTTATTTCTTTCTTTTCTTTTCTTTCTTCTTTTTTTTTTTTTACTTTTTATTATTCTCTTTATTATTTTTTACTTCTTTTCTTTTCTTTTTTTTTTGGGACGTTCGAAGCTTAAAACAATATTGAAATTGAAAGAATTACAAAGAACAACTCAAAAACATGAAAAAATCAAGTAGAAGCTGAATGGAGTAAGATTAGGGGCAAATTCAAAATTTCATCTTCTCCTTGAATTTGAATGATGTGGTTCAGCCCTAGACACTTTAGAAACACCAAAAAAAAAACTGATTGGACACAAAAAGAAACGAATTGGAATGAGAAATAATGAAGAAATTGCAAGAAACAAGCTAAAAATCAAGTTTCCTTAATTTAAGGAAATTTTGGCAAACTTCCAAATTTCAAGGAATTTCTTGAATTACACACTTCAAATCTGCAATTGGGGACACAAGAAAGGTTAATTCACAAAGAAAAATGAATTTGAATTGAAATAAACAAAGAAATCCAACTAGAACAAAAAAACAAACTTATTTTGCAAAGTTCCTTAATTTAAGGAAAATTTGCAAAAGTATGTAGTTTTTTTTGGAATTTTTTTGATAAAATTTCATATGGGATGTTGAATCAAGCTAATTTGATGATGAAAAGTGAAAACAAACAGATTGGAACTCAATTGAACAAGTGGAACAGAATTGGTGCTAGAATTGCTCAATTCACAATTTTCCTTGTTTTAAGGAAATTTTGAAAAGTAATATGTTCCAATTAGATTCTAATGAAGTAATCACATTTTTGGATAATGAATCACACTAATTTAAAGATGGAAATTAAATAAAAATAGAATGGAAACACAATGGAATAAGAATAACTAAATTAAACAATGATAGAGTGCTAATAGCAATTTAGGAGTTTTTTTTTTTATTTTGTGATTTTCTTTATGCAAATGACCCAGAATTGAGTTATATCACAAAATAATGATTAATATGATAAGACAAACTAATTTGATAGGAGAAAAATAAAGAACACATACTGGGACAAGATAAAACAAAAACAAACAGAATTAGAGTCCTATGAAGGAGATAGGACCTGATTTGATACAAAAACAAAAAGAACACAAAGAACAATGAATTTTGGAGATAACTTACTTGATTTGAAGCCTTAACTCTGATACCAACAAGGTTGGATTGATCTTTACCTGTATGCTAAAGAATAGTTGTCCAAAATCTATCAAACCAAGTATTGGAGTTTTGATCTTCAAATCCCAACTAGACCTCTAGAAAACTTGTTTCTAGCAACCTAAGTTATAAAGATTCAAAGTTGTGTTAACTCAAACGTTAAATTAACCAAGCTAATTGAGGATCAGAATTAACAAGTTTGTGAAATTATTAAGCCTTCACTCAATAATCTCACCAAGTCCACTCAAGAAGAGAATTTAATCACAAAAGCAAAATTGCTAACAATAATAATATTGATTTAATTCCTTCCTTTTGGCATAATATGAGGGCTATTTATAGTCTTACAATGCTTAAATCTAAAACCAATTAGGATTTGGTTTACATTCCCTAATATAATTCAATATTTCCTAATGTAATAAGGAAAAGACAATTCTAAACTAAATAAGAAAACTAAAGAAACATTATGATTGGTCAACAAGATTAGACCAAGATACTTTCCTAACTAAAGAAAAACTCTTCCTATTAGAAAAGAAAAAGGATTCAACCTAATGAGGAAATCCTAATGGCATTAGGAAATATTGCCAATTAAATAAATCTTGCAAGAATCTTTGACTTTGGGCCTTATTTCCTTGCTTACACGACTTGGGCTTCCTTTTACAAGCCTTGGGCTTCTTTTTACATGCCTTGGCCGAATTGGGTCATGCTTGGATGCCCTC
Source organism: Omphalea diandra (assembly GCA_949677035.1). NCBI lineage: Eukaryota > Viridiplantae > Streptophyta > Magnoliopsida > Malpighiales > Euphorbiaceae > Omphalea > Omphalea diandra. The sequence goes on along the minus strand of CATIWR010168120.1, from coordinate 7,026 downwards.
CACAAGTTGGGCTCCATTGTATTAAGTTAAGTGCTCCATTTGAAGAGTTTAAGGTGCCATCAGCTTTTAATTGGCTTCATACATCCTTTGCTCTTATTGGGCTAATCAAAGTGTAATTCCTTATTGCATGAATGCTCCAATTACATCCTTAAACTTTTTTATTCTTCCCTTTATGATTGGGCCTTGAAGTTGAAGTGGATCCTTTACTTTAGCCCTGACTGTTTGCATCACTCATCAGGTTTAGGATGTGTTTTAATGCAACATGGTAACGTAATTGCTTATGCATTTAGACAACTAAAACCTTATGAATTATCTTACCCAGTACATGAACTAGAACTTGCTTTTTTTTCCTTAAAAATATAAAGACATTACTTATATGGAGAAACTTTTCAGATATTTACAAATCACAAGTGCTTGAAGTATTTGATGAGCCAAAAGAATTAAACATGAGACATAGGCAATGGTTGAAACTGCTAAACAATTATGATTGCACCATTGAGTATCATCAAGGGAAGGCAAATGTGGTTGTTGATGCTTTGAGTAGGAAATCAAAAAGCGGTGTAGCTCATTTACAGGTATTTTCATTGACTTATTTAATTCAATTATGATATATAAATAGGGAACTAAACATGCAAAAGAATGGTGTATTGATTGCTACTTTTCAAGTGAGACTAATGTTGCATTATCAAATTAAAGAAGCACAGGGCAAGGATCCAAAGTTACATAGAATGATTGAAATGGTAAAACATGGGAGACATGGAGATTTTGATATTTGAAATGATGCCTTGATGTTGGCTTCTCGTATTTATGTGCCTATTATTGATAACTTGTAAGGAGAAATCCCAGAAGAAGCACATAGTGCTTCATATGCCATGCATCTGGGAATGACGAAGATGTATAATGCCTTGTGATCTCATTTTTGGTGGCCTAAAATGAAGAAAGATGTAGTAGCCTATGTTTCAACATGTTTTACTTATCAGTAGATCAAAACAAAACATCAAGCACCAACTGAAAAATTGAAACCATTGATGATACCAGTATGGAAATGGAAAAGAATAACCATGGACTTTGTATATAGGTTATTGAAGACTTTGAAGAAGAATGATGCTATATGGGTGATCTTTGATAGACTAACTAAGTTAGCTCACTTTTTGCCTACTCGATGAGGTAGTTCACTTAAGCCCTTAGCCAATAAATATGTGGGTGAAATTGTCAGATTACATGGTGTTCCAGTGTCTATTATATCAAATAGAAATCCATAATTTACATTATAATTTGGGGTTAGTTTATAATAGGCTTTAGGTAGCAAGTTGAGTTTCAGTACTACTTTTCATCCTCAGACAGAAAGGCAATCAGAAAGGACAATTTAGATATTTGAAGACATGTTTTGAGCTTATGTGATAGAGTTCAAAGGTGTATGGGATGAATATATTGCCTTGATTGAATTTGCTTATAATCATTATCACAGCAGTATACAGATAACACTATATGAAGTGCCCTATGGAAGAAATGTCAATGTCCTATCTACTTGGATGAAAAAGGGACGTTCATTTTAGAAGGGCTATAACTAGTGCAAGACACTGTAGACAAGGTAAAGATAATCAATAGTAAATTTAAAGCAACACAAAATAAGCAAAAAAGCTATGCAAACCAACATAGGAGAGAAATGGAATATGAGGGAGGAGACAAAGTGTTCCTCCGAGTTTTACTATGGAAAGGAATAATTAGATTTGGCAAGAATGGAAAACTGAGTCCTCGATACGTAGGACCCTATGAGATCTTAAAAATAATCAGTCCATTAGCTTACAAGCTAGCACTACCACTTAAGATGGCTCAGATTCATGATGTATTCCATGTTAGTATGTTAAGTAAGTATCGGTCTAATCCTACAAATATACTTAGGGATCCAGCAATAACAATCGTAGATAAATGTATGTTACATTAAAGAAGTTATGAAATTGAGAAATCCCTTTAGTTAAGGTATTATGGAGAACCCACTCACAATAAGAGGCTACATGGGAAAATGAAGAGAACATGAAACGACAATATCCACATTTGTTAATAGATATTGAATTTCGAGGATTCTTTATAAAAAGGGAGGAAATGTAATAATCCTATCCACATTCATTGACATTATCATATGAACATATTCTTGCAAAAATGATTTGAAATCCCACATGAACATATGCATTGGATAGATGATCATTTAGATATGTGAACCGGATAAGCATGAAGATGACACTAGCACTAATGCATTTGGGACACTTTAACATATATGTAATGTTTGTATAGTTGCATGAAAAATTATCTTATGTTATGTGCATGTTATAACAACATAAATAATGGTGTTTTAGGCCTTATTTAAAAGTATAAGGAGTATGTGGGGATTAGGAGATGCATGAAGGTAATGAAGGAGTGAAGAAGAGGGACTAAGAGAGGAAAGTGAACTTCTAACCAATAGAAGTGAAACACCATGATTCTAAGACAATTTGTAAGTTGCCTAGGAAAAGGAGAAGAGTGAGCTGCCTAGGAAGAGTGAGTTGCCTAAGAAAGAATCCTAATGTTCTCTAATTCTATGACAATTTGTAAGTTAATTTATCCTTTTCTCACATTAAATTAACCCCTCATTACATGATAAACATGCATGGCTAGTGAGAATTATGGAGTATTTGAGGTATAACTCTTGGATGAAAGTTGAAATTCAATAGAACAATAGTTGATTGTGTTGGTTTTATTGTTAGAGCAGAATTTTGTACCCATATGTTCATAACCCTATAATAAGAATTAAAGGAAGTACAAAATATGAAAGTTATAGCTTTATGCCCCATCTAAATGCATATGAAACACTTTTGCTTGATTTTGTGTGTGTGAGCAGGTATGGCTTCTTCATTAGAGATGGTTCACAACCTATCGAATCACCTCAGTCTTTTTATTTTCATATATTCTGATGATTTTATTTGCTAATTTAGATAAAGTTTAAAACATGAAATTTATAGGGTTATATCCCCTTTAAATACCTATAAAGCATTTTTGTTTGATTTGTTATGTGGAAAGAGGTATGATTCATTGATTGTGACTGATTTGTACCCATATGAAACCTCGCCTATCTTTTAATTTTGTTTTCCAAGAATTTGATGGTCATAAATTCGAAATTTGGTGATGTGAGAAACTTTAATGTTGTATATTTATGTATTATCTACACGCCTATAAAATATTATTTCTTAATTTAACAAGGTTGATGAGATATTGCACCTTCATCATGACTAACAGTCAAAATGTTGAAAACCTGCTTACCTTGAGATTGGTCATTTATTTTGGTGACTTTATAGACTAAATTAGAGAAAGAGTGAAACATAAAAAATGTTATTTATGTGTTTTGTAACTTTTGGTAAATAATTTTTGCAATTTGATTTGTATAATGTGAGATATACCTAAGAATGTAAGACCTACTCAGACTGAGATGACATTGAAATAGGGTAAAATTCAAAAATTCACCACATTTTCTATGTATTTCATATTGACCTGAAATTTGATTATGTTTATCATTATATATCTAGTTTATTTTAAAAAGAAGAATTAAGTCATTTGGATAAGTATATCTAGAGTTATTATTATGAGAGTGTAGTAAGCTTAGGGTGCCACATAAGGAAAATATGCATAAAACACTACGTCCACTTGCTTGGATCATGGCATAGTTGCATACCAAACATTCATAATTATTTTGACATACTTATAAACATGTATGTATCAATGTTAGGATCTCAATACTTTGAGGAAGCCCTAGAGAGAACCAAACCTACCATAAAGGTTGGTCACATCAAAAGGTGAGTAAAAATCATGATTAAATTATAATGTGTATGTGTGATAATTTTATGATGCGATTATGTTCTATTACATGTGTATGTTATTGAATTATTACACTTTACATTTGAATAAAAGTAAAGTGATAATTATATGCTCTTAATGATTACTTGGTATACCATTATGAATGAACACTTGCACATAAAACTAAAAGGATGTTATGAGTGGTTTGTCAAACACTTGCGAATGACTCCAAAAAAGGGACCAATATGTCCTATTGGCACATGTTATTGATCAAATGCTTCACTTGTTATATGTTGACCAGCAAAAATCAAATGTCACTTGAATCACATGAATTCTCAGGAGTAGTGTTTACCTTGCAAGGTCACGGCAAAAATCAATCTATTGCATTTGCACTTGCATATTAATTGTTATACTTGTAATGTATCATGATAATATTTGATTATTGGTTATGCCAAAAGAATATGATTATTTTTTTTTATTCATTGAGTCATGACTTACCAAATTACAATTATGTTTTTTAGATACTAAATCATAAGGTTTAGACACTTTGGTGCTTAGAGTTTTGCACAATGACACATGGACCACAAGTCGTTAGCTGAATTCCAATACTCTTTATCTCTTTGTGTCATGTACATATATATAGATAAGAACCAGCTTATGGTCACTAGTATTGAACATTAGTTAACATATATGTACATTAAATACATGTTAGATTGTGTGCTTATGCTGAATAAACCTTTATGTGTATGTATTTTCGAACATGAATTCCATGATTTGTAAATGAAAATGGTCGTTATATTTATGGTCTTAGACACTCTATCCCTTTCTCGCTTTAGTTGGGAATATCGTGCTAACATCTGTTGGATGGTGTACCTTACACTGTTCATCAAAAAGTTAAGATTCCATATAAAGGTCATATTGTGACCATCTGTGTAGAGGTTGGGGAGATTGTTTCAGCACTAAATGTAGATGTCATACACCTTAGAAGGTTACGAGTTACAAGAGCCATTGTTAAATAGATTGATCTCAGGGTGATGAGTATTATGAAGGACATTAACTTTCTATTAAGTCAAGGGTTAAAGAAGAATTCTACCAGTATGTTAAAGTTTTCAAAGATTTTTACTTAAACTATGAGGAAAGGATTGGGGTACCGTGGTACAGGATCAAAAGTGGAAGTAAGGGATCATTATAGGTTGTTAACTGATTTCTTTATGGAGGACAAGGAAGTTGCTAAAAAGGATGAGTAAGAGGCTATTAAAAAAGAGAAGTCATTAGGCGATGGCATAGATGAACTTGAGAAGGCCTTTCTCCAAATGGATTCAGAGAACTAGGCTATCAAAATTATCAAGATTCATCAAAAGAGGAGGATGACAAGAAGAAAAGGAAGAATAAAGGTAAACAGGTTACGAGAGTGGTGGATCTTATATGATCCTTAAAATGCGTGGCTTTGGAACGATAGGAAAAAGCTTTTGAAGGAAGAGGAAAAATGATACTCCTTGTAATAACGCTTATGGACTATTTGTATCCATTTTATAATGGAGAAGTATAAGATTACTAATCATGTGCCCCTCTTGCAGATATGGAATTGAGATACATCGGGTTATGCAAGTTTAACGATGATACATACACGAGAATAACTCTTGTAGATATTGAAAACATGATTGTGAGTTTTATTGAGAATATGGATGATGGAAAGGAAGGGCAAGATCAAGCTAAGATAGGTAGGGTGACCTTTTAAGAGAGCTTTATAAAAATTGAGTTAAGGGATGACTAGATGAGACTTGACTTTAAAGAGGTAGTAAAGGCCATGGATGGCATAAAAGAAGGAAAATAGAAGGACTCTAAACAAGGTGACAATCTCAATGCTGCAACTGATAAAAAGACAAAGGTTGAAAGGGATAATTGCTCATTTGGAATAAACTCTTGCCAACTAGCTTGAAGGAAGGGGAAGTCATTGGAAAGGATGAGTAAGAAGCTATTAAGATTGAGAAGCCATTAGATGATGGCATATATGAACTTGAGAAAGCCATTTTCCAAATGATGTCAGTGAACTAGGTTATCAAAATTGTCAAGTTTTGTCAAAATAGGAGGGTGAGAAGAGTAAAAGGAAGAAGAAAGGCAAACAAGTTGTGAGAATAGAAGATAGCCAAGAGTTAGGTCAATCAACAGTCTTATATGATCAACAAACCACATGGCCTTGGAATGATAGGAATAAACTCTTAGAGGAATAAGAAAAGCGATACTCCCTATAACAACTCTTATAGGTTATAGGTGTTGATTTCATGAAGGAGAAGTCTAGGATTGTTAACAAAAGTCCCCTCTTATGGATACATAATGGGGATACATAGGGTTGTGCAAGTTCACTGAGGGTACATTCATAATATTAGCTATAGCAGATATTGAAAATATGATTATGAGTTCCATCGAAGACATGGGTTATGGCAAGGAGGTGCAAGATCAAGCTGAGATAGATGAGGTGATCCTTTAGGAGAGCTTTATGAAAATTGAGTTAGGGGATGACTATATGAGATAGGACTTTAAAGAAGTATTAAAGGCCATGGTCGACATAGAATAAGAAAAAATAGAGGGACTTTAAATAGGGTGATGATCTTAGTGTTGCAACTGGTAAATAAGGAAATATTGAAAGGGAGAAGACTCATGTGAAAGAAGCTCCTACTAACCTTCCTGAAAGAGTCATATGTCTAATACTATTGATCTATAGGAGCAATCCCGACGAGATGAAGGAACTTCAATGACAAATTGATGAGCTAATGGAGAAAGGTTTGATAAAGGAAAGTATGAGTCCTTGTGCTATTCATATTTTACTTATACCAAAAAATGATGGAACCTAAAGGATGTGTGTTGATTGTAGGGCTATAAATAAGATAACGATCAAATATAGACATCTTATTCCTAGGCTTGATGATGTGCTTGATGAATTGCATGGAGCTAAAATGTTTTCCAAAATTGATCTTAAAAGTGGATATCATCAAATTAGGATGAACGAGGGAGATGAGTGGAAAACTGCTTTGAAAATAAAATATGGTTTATATGAGTGGATGGTTATGCCTTTTGGTTTGACTAATGCACCTAGCACTTTCATGAGATTAATGAACCATGTTTTGCGAGCTTTTCTTGGTAAGTTTGTGGTTGTGTACTTTGATGACATTCTTATATATTCTCAATCTTTGGATGATCATG
>CATIWR010168089.1:0-10114 GCA_949677035.1 Omphalea diandra | reverse complement strand
TACTAGGCAGTCCATCATTTTTTAAAAATTAAGTTTATTTTATTTTGTATTATACCGGAATAAATGGCTTCGTTTAATTTGAAAAATATTCACTTTCTAGAAAGTAATGTCCTGAGAATTAATATTTTTGAAAAGTTATTTATTTTAAACATTTGGTTCACATATTTTTTTTTCTTTCAGTATATTAATGTTATATTTAGTTAATTTAGTAACTTCCGTAAAAATATATTCTAAAATATTATATTATCTCTAATTTATTAACATAAATTGAATGAATTTATTTAAGAAAATAATTATAAAGTATTTTAGGTAATCTCTCATAATTTCTTTAGAGAAGTTGCATTAATTGACCCTCCATTTAATAAGTTAAAAAGTTAAATGATAAAAATAAAGTGTAAGTTTTTTTACTTTACACTTCTTTTTAAATAAATACACTCAAAATTTATATTTTCCTAAAAGTTACACTTTTTTTAATTAGTTTCAATCTGAATAAACACGACCTATACAATGATTATGTTTGTTCAAATTTTAATTGAAATTAATAAATAATAAATTATATTCTAATTTCATTACTTAAAGATTATATTTTTAAAGAAGCATATAAGTATTTGATAAAAAAGGAAATATTAAACAAAAAACAAATATTTTTTTAGGAATAAAGATAATTTTTTATTTGAAAGAAACAATTCCTTGATAAGAAAAAACTGACTTCTATTTCGAATTTAGATTTGTTAAGAAATATTTTGAAAAAAATAAGAAAAACCAAAAGTTTTTAACTTGTGAAAAGTTCTTGGTATCCGAGGCTTCGGCTGAAATTGTCAGTGCCAAGTGCGCCTCCACGCACCGTTCAAAAGACTTGCCCACTTCTTCTTCATTGTAGAATTTTTAGGATAAAATCGGAGGCCAATTAGAACCTCCCTCCATGCACAATTCAAAATTTCGGTAATTAAAATTTTGTTTCTGCGGATTTTTCTTGCAATTTTGCATGAGTTCAAATTAATATAAATATATTCTGCTTCTAAATACACATAGACTTTATTTGAAAACTTAAAATTTGAAAAATTCAATAGAAAAAACTATATTTTTAATGATCTCTTATTTAGAAAGTTTATATTAAAAAGATTTCAATTTTTTTTCATTTAAAAAAGAAATAATTCAATAAAAAAGAAAAATTAAATAACAATCATAAAATTTTAGGAGAATTTATTTCAATTAAAAAATTGAAAATAAAATTACTTTTCTAATCTTATAATTGTTTTCGATGAAAAATCTTATAACTTAAATTGACACTATTTTTTAAATAAAAATATTTAAGAAAATAAAATAGTTTTAATTTATTATAAATTAATTTCAAATAATAGAATTTAATAAAATTTTTATTAATTTAATATTTATTTCAAACAATAGAATTTCATTACTAAAGTGAGAGCATTCTAATAATAATTTTTTTTGCATGATTTATTTCAAATAAGGCTTTAATGTAGTACGGTCCGTCGCTACCATCTTCACAGATTCAATTTTGTGCTACCACCACATAAAACTTGTAGTAATATTATATTTAATTAAGTTGTTGTTTACTTTTTAGTACTATATAAAATCAATTTTCTCATTTAAATTTTCTATTAATTTTTTCAAAATTATGTCAAAAATCCATAATGCTTTTAATCATTATATCGAATTTTTGCTATTTAGCATCAATTTCTTCCCACTTATCTCTTCAAATTTCAAACGTCAAAATCAATTAAACACCAACTCAAAATAAATGCCTCAAATAAACCATGAATAATGTGCATTCAGTTTTTTTTTTTTTTTAAATATCAAATCACTGCATCTCATTTCTAAGCTGCAAAATGTGCTTGCATTATACACTCCAAAACTTAAAACCAGTTGTAATTTATTATTTTGAAGACAGAGTTTGATCTATTAATTATTGCCAATAAAAAACGTACTTTAAATTTTAAATCCTCGAATTAAGGATGATTATGATTAATAGTAGTATTAGAGATAAAGAAAATTATAAAAGGCTTGAATCAAAAACCTAATAATGAATCACAGTATCATATATGTCATATATATGATGCAATGCACCGACAATTTTTGGTTCGATAAAGCAAATTATATGATTGGACATGCAAATTAATAAGACTCATCATTTTATTATTATTTTTTTCCCATGCAGTTTAAGTCGTTGGCTGAGAATAACCACCACTAGAGCCAGCATTATAAGATAGTATCCCGTGTCCTGATATTGAATCTATAGCTATCTGAAACGTGGTATACAAGAATGTACTAATAACCGACCAATCAGATCAATAAAATCAAAATAAACATTTTTCACAATAATATTTGAGAAAATTTTTTTTTTCTCTTTTACCAGGGTCTATAGTTATTTAGAACGTGGTGCACAATAATATTTTGATAGTATAACCGAACTAATTAATCAAATCAGTAAAATCGAAAATTAGAAACATTTTTAGAATAAATGTTTTGAAAGAAATTCTCCTCCTCCTCATCCTTCTTCTTCTTTTTCTTCCTCCTGATTTTTGAAATTATTAATCAATTTAATTAATTTTAATTTAATTTTTAAAATTATTTTTTATTTTTAATTATTATAAATATATTTTAAGTTTTAAGTTTTTATTTTTAAAATTATTTTTGAGTTTTTATTATTAATCTAGTTGAATTAAACCCATTAAACCGACAAACCTAAAAATTTGATTAATTAATTGAACTATTGACTGGTTCTATTTTAAAAATACCGATACCAAAGCTGTTTGTTATGAAAAGGGTCAATTTAACTGTTGTAGGGCTATAGTGAATTCGTAGTATTTTTTATTAGTATGTATTATTAGGTATAATTAAATTTTACAGCCTTTGAAGGATTGGAGTTAATAAGTATTCTAAAAATTTACCAATATAAAATCTTTCTTTTTAATATATAAAAAATTCTCAAATTTGATTGACATAATCTTGTTATTATTCAAATATATTTTATTTAATTTAAAATATATTTTAATCCCAGCAAACAAACCTCCAAAGTTTTGATCAAAATTAAAATAGAGTTCTCAAAAGTCAAAGTTCTTATATTTCTATTTGTATTGTTTTCATGTTTGTTCAATAAAATTTTAGATGACCTCCTGAATTCTTTTTCTCATTCTTTTATTTATGTTAGAACTATAAAAAATTCACATTGAAGAAATTTAAATTTTAATACTTATTTTAAATAATCTTTATTTTAAATAATCTCATATTTATTCTTAGATTAAGATATTAATTTACATTAAAAAATAATATGAAAAAAATTCAATGAATAGTAATTGCATGTAGAACTTTGACAAATCAAAAAATTATAAATGAAAAAAAAGAATATAATGGAAACTAATTTCTGATGTATTTTAAACTTGATTTCATTTTGTTACCACAATTATAAGATAATATTCAATAAAACAAAATATAAAACATATTGACAATTGCGCAAATAGCATTGTGAATCCTTGAAATTTTTTTATTTTGTTATTTATTATTGTTGATGAGTATTGACTAAAAAGTTTCAATTACACAAATTAAAATTATAACATTAAATTGAATTATATAATTTTTTTAAAAGAAAAATGTTATATGTACTAACTATGAACTAATTATTAAGTCAATAAAAATGTTATTATCTCTGTTTCTTAACAGATATTCTTTAAGGTTTTTGCATATATATTAAGGATTGTATTTAATAGGTATTACTATATAAGTAAAAGATTATGTTAACCGTAATTAATTATTTTCATAAATTATTGTGCACTCTAAAAAGAAACAATTATAATGAAATAGAGAAATGGTAGAGTTAAAAAAATTAATTAATACTCATGGATAATTGTAAAATGTCAAGTATTATGAAACAAAAATTTTTCTCTAAAACAACATCTAATTTAGAATAGAGATAGTATATATTAATAACATAGATAATTAAAATACTCTTTGTTCCTATATAATTGACGCTTTAGGAATTTTGCTACGATTAAGAAGTTATTAATTAGCCTTAAATTCAGGAGAAAAATGAGAGATTAAGACTAAATTATCTTTGATTTTGAATTAAATGACTTTGAAATTTTACATAATATTAATAACTTTGGATTGATAAGTATAAAAACAAAATTGAGAAAAAAATTTAAATTTCATTGATTGTATAAAAACGACAAATAGATAAAATTTTAGATTTACCTAAAATATCAGTTAACTAAGGAAGTAAATTTGAAGTTTCTGTTTGTACTTTGTGGCCATGTTGTGACAAAATGGCAACAGGTATAACTACACACAAATTTAGGATAAGGTACTAAATAAATACTTAAATCTTGTTATAAAGTGACAATAAATGGTAAAATAAATTTTTTATCAAATTTATCTTTCAACTTATATTATTTCGTCAAAATTATCCATGATCTTGTATTATTTCATCATAAAAGTTTTTTTTGTCAAAATTATCTTTGATCTTATATTATTTCGTCATTAAAGTCTAAAATACTAACTGAAAAAAGTGTCATAAATGCAATATAAGAGAATTGGACTCAGATATATTTCACTAAAAACACAGATTTCCCTAAATCATGAAATCCTTAACTCCTCAAATTCTAAAAATACACTTTCACTTTGACAATAAATTTTGTTAATTGAATAACGCGAAAGAGCGATGTGTTTGTGAAGTAATACTTCTGTTTATTCATCAAATTGTAATAATATAGAAAAAATTGGGTTAAACTGATACGATATGTCGCTAACACCTATAGATCGAGTAGGCAAGTGCACCTATCGAGTATAGTATAGCGTAGGAGTATCGAGTATCGATCCCTTAAGGACTAAAAGTATTAGTATTAATTCTTTCTCTATTATTTAACGGTAAATTTAAGTGAATTAATTAACTAATTGAAATAAAATAAAATAATTCGACAAACTAAAATAATAAAAATATGAACGAGAGAGTGGGAAAAAGATGATCAATATGACAAATAGCACTCAGATATTGAATCCCCCTAAGACTTATAAAGAAATTGATTTCCCGACAATACAATCTAATTCAATGTTTTTGAAACCGTGGAAATTTCTTTAGTATGTTAAAGTCTTTCTCAAGATCATTAACATCTAATTCTAGGTTGATTAATTGGAATCTCTTCCTAATTAAAACCTCCTAAAATTGCATTAAAGTTCTTTGAATTTCACTATTAGGTTTGACCCTAATCCGGAAGATTTATGTTATCCTATCTCTAGGGGTACATGCAACTCCTTTCAATTGTACCAGATGTATTCAATAACTTGATTTCTCAATCTAAGTTTAAAGAATTAAGACAAGAATCAATATTCCGGATATATCAATTCAAGAAAATAAAGAACAACACAATTGAATTCCATAAATAATGAAAAGATTGTATTATCTAAAAAAAATCACAATTCAAAACTCATCTTAAGGCTCATCATACCCAAGTGCCTAATTAATTTAGTTCATAATTGAGTTACTAACCAACATCAAAATAAAGAGAAAATAAAATAGAAAAGTTTTCATAATAAAACTCGTGTATTTTTCAATTCTCTTCAAGCTTGATGGTTGACAAATAATTCTTCTCTTGTGGATAGCTTCTTCTCCAGAAAATAAAAACTCTCTAAAAATTAATTCTAATAATAATTCTCCTCTCCCTCTTTTACAAAGACTTCCTCCTCTATTTATAGTATCATATTCTTCTTTAAATTAGGAAACATAACATTTTTCACCAATTAGGAATTGCAACAACTTCCTCTCTTGTGAAAAAGGAGTTGGTGAAGTTTCCACAATTGCATGGTCTTCTCGGGTCTTCCTAATTTGAATGAAAATTAGATTTAAACTCTGTCTGGCAAATATTAAAACTGGTCCCTCATAATAGTGAAATTTTTTTTGGTCTCTGATGTTCTGAAACTGCACAATTCCATCCAGAAAACTTTCATAATTCATCAATAAACTCCAATTTTCAGGATTAGGCCAAAAGTGAGATATTATCTAGTATTCTTTTCAAATTAGACTTTATTAATAATAAAACTAGCCCTAAAAATATATTAAAAATAAAGAATATCAAATTGCCCCACACTTAGCATTTTGCTTGTCCCCAAGCAAAAATACTAAGCAAATGGAAAAAGACACGAATAAAAGACTTAAAACAAAATAAGAAAAACACTAACCACAAAACACATAAAAACTAACACAATTGACTCATAAACACATTTCATCCCCTCATTGGCATCATAACAAATCGAATTAACCGAGCTATGTGAAAAATTCATCAATTCTCAAACTTGCAAAAATTTTGTGTTCTAGCATACTTTTTCAATCATAACTATCCCCAAATCAAATGTATCAAAGATTATCCATTCACAAATCCCAAAAATAAATTCATTTATCAAGTTTCACACAATGTACCCCTCATTCCAAGTGTTTAAAGGTTAGTGTATGCTCTCATCGTCCAATAGCCTAAAAGTCTACCATAAGCTTAAAAATAAATCACATCTCCACCACTTTAATTCAAATACAAGCACAAATCAAAAGGTCTTTCTTTTGGTTATAATGGGGCCTTGGTAAAGGATAGGTGTTTTTAAGCTAGTGGACTACAAAATAATTGATCATGCTTATTAAATATTCTTCTAAACGAAACTCACATGATCTCTTAATAAAAAACAAATCTTATGCCAAAACATAATCCTACTCTTATGGACCTTAAAAATAATAGAAATTCTAGACCATTACTTGATATAGAATTGAACTGCCTTGATAAATAAATACATCTTCTTCTTCCTCTTTTATTACTTTGAATTTTTTTTCCTTTTTTTTTCTCTTTTTTTTTGTTGACTTTTTTTTTATTTTAAGAGGAAGAAAGAAGAGTTGTTATAGAATTACACAAGGTAACAATTCAAAAATCAAGTAATTAATCAAATAACATTCATTTATTCTCACCCAAAAGAATAAAATACTCAACCCCAAACTTAAGAGTTTTCACTAATTTCATGAAACAATCCCTTGTAATTGTAGAAACCAAATCTCATTCCAAAGCAAACATGATCAATTATATTTTAAGGGACTAGGCTTCATTGGCTAGCTAAACATGAGATTATATATAAAAAAATAGGGTTCTTATAGGCTCAATGTGGCTCACTAAATGGATAAAAGGGTGGATGAAGAAAGAAAAAGTAACAAGTGGCTAATCCTAAATTGTCTTAATCATTTTTATGCTTGTATTCGATAATGTGGTCTCAAAATGATAATAAATCAAGTTCTAGATACTTTAGCACTATTTAAAGACTCACTCAACAAGAAATTTATAAAATTAAGCACATTACAAGGAAAAGAGGCTCAAATCTTTCTTTATAGTGTAAAAAAAAATGAATTCTATTTTGTTTTAAGAATTTGTAAACTTCTAAACCTTGATTTTCTTTAAAGATAGCGATAATTAAATATTTATGGTAGAAAACAAGATTTACAAATTAAGAAAGTGAATCTAAGGCATAGCTAAATATTTTTTGACCAAGTTAAGATGGAAATGAGTGAACTACTAAGCGAATAATGAGTCATAATGAAACAGTAAAACAATTGTTGTTATATATATATATATATATATATATATATATGAAGAAAGTAAGATAAAATAGGAACAATTAATCAAACAATACAAACCCTTCCCCACACTTAAGACACATTGTCCTCAATGTGTAGGATAAGTTTTTAGCACGATAAAATAAACAAATAACACAATAAAAAAACAAAGGGATTAGGAAACTTCCCTGGAATTTCAAGGTACAGGTTGAGGCGACCGCGACAAAAAATATTACACAGAATCCCAAATTTGAATAAGGAGCTCTCCATGTTGAACCAATTGTTGAGACATTTGGTTGTGCACATCTTCCAAGCGATTTTGGCGTTCATGCAATGTGCGGACATCGCGAAGTAGGTGGGACAATAGACGTTGGGTAGGTTCACCAACTGCTGGTAGAGGTTCCCGTAATGGTCCTGCTTGCCTTACATTGGCAAAAGCATCATCTTCGGAGGGTGAGTGAGCTGGGATAGGGAACAGTCGAGTATGGGAGAGAAGAAGCTCAAATGGTGGAGGGTATCAACAGTTATTGGGGATTCCATAGGAACCATACGTTCATCTGCAAAATCAACCCCTAAACTTGCAAGAAGATTGGTTAAGAGCATGGGAAAACAAAATTTTTGTTCAACCGCAAGAGACGAACAACATCACGAATGCAAGTAATTACAATGGAAGCTAAAGGACACCTGTGATATCACCTAAACCATGGATCATTTTATGCGCAAGGTAAATATCACTAAGGCGCACTTCATTAAGAGCACTGGCCTTGGGAAAGACATTAGATGCCAACAATGTAATTATGACTCTCGAAAGGGCATCCAAGTGCTTAGCTAAGTACCGTGAATGGTCCCGTTGGTAACATGCAACTAAGTCTAATTAAGAAGTGGCTCTAGACAAATTAAAAGTTTCATCACTTGGGATGCGATGCTGACCAGTGATTCTATTGGGACCTAAAACAAGTAGAGGACCGACATTCGAAACTCCTAAAAAAGATGCGAGAGAAGCGCAAGTGAGTACTACTCTCTGACCACGAACAAAAGTCATACTGTGAAATTCTTTTAGGAAAAGTATAAATTTTTATTTATAGATTTGACAAATTATATAAAATTAATCTACAAATATAATGATAGTAACTATAAATCAAAAAGAATAAAAATATCAAAATAGTGAAATTTATCCACAATCTTTTGTCAATTGAAATATCAAAACACTTGATATTGTAATTCAGTGAAAAGCATATTTCATTTGATTATTGCTACAAACCATAAATTAATTTTTTTTTATAGTTTTTAAACGAGTCTAATTGTCTGAATATTATCGATATTTTGAAAACTATAAACAAAAGAGATTTGAAAATTAAAAAACTTTAAGAGAAACAAAACTCCTAGAGAGAATAATTTTTTATGAAATTATATGTAATACTCAAAAAATAACAAAAATAAAAACTAGAATATACAAAATATTAATTTATTTCCATGAAAGTCTCATATATTTTAAATGATATTAAAAGATTATAATCCAAAATAACAATATCTTCCTAAATAGTATTTTAACATCTTGAATTGTTAGTATATCCCATTGTTACATTTTTTTTTGATAAATTCAGTTTTTATTGAAATTAAATTTTTGATCCATAGTAGATATATAATTTAGAGTCGAAGATTTTGACTGAATTAATTAATTGAATAGTGTTAGAGTTGAAATTTTTTTTATGTTTTATACGTGTATTGATACGACGTAACATAAATTATCATCCTTAGTTGTCTACATGAGAAAGAATAAAAAGAAGAGGGGTAAGTGGTACCAATCACAGCCACATATTCCATTTTTCTAAAAAATATAATATAAATAGTTTATATATATATATATATATATATATATGTATATATATATATATATATATATATATATATTATCAGCCAATAACTCCCACTTTGAGTGATTATAATTTAATATATTATTTAAAATAATTTAAAAATATTTATAAAATAAAAATTCATGTAAAATATATGATTAAGTAAATAATATTTATTTAAAAATAAAATAATATATAAAAATCATTTTATTATATTTTTAATTATTTTATATTTTTACTTATAATTATTTTGAATCAGATGGTTTTATTTAAATTTTTTAATCGCTTATGCATCAAATAGTTAATTTGACAAATGTTAAATTTTTATTTCAAATAAAATAGTTAGTTGACAAATAATAATTACTTATCTAAAATTGAATTTGAAATCAAAATTAATTATACATATATTGATTTATTGTTTTTAATTAGGTAGTTTTATATGAAAATTGTAATCACTTATGTGTTAAACAATTAGTTTAAAATATTAAATTTTTATCATAAGTAAATAATTAATTAACAAATGACAATCACTAGTTTAAAATCTAATCTAAAATCAAAATCGATTATATATTGATTATTCAATAAGATTACAAACACAAGCTCTAGCCTAGTTGGTGGAACTTTACTCATTAACCAAAGAAGTTGTGTTTAAGTCTCCGTACTC
>CATIWR010168036.1:0-30826 GCA_949677035.1 Omphalea diandra | reverse complement strand
AAAGAATTGAAATTAGCTTCTTTTGGTGCAAAACAAGTTCTTATGCAATTTCTAGCTTCCCTTATTTCTTTCTTTTCTTTTCTTTTCTTTCTTCCTCTTTTTTTTTTTTTTTTTTGACTTTTTATTCTTTTCTTTCTATTTCTTTTTTCACTTTTTTCTTTTTCTTTTTTTTTTTTACATTGGAAGCTTAAAACAGAATTGAAATTGAAAGAATTACAAAGAACAACTCAAAAACCATGCAAAATCAAAAGTCGAAGCTGAATGGAGTAAGATTAGAGGCAAATTCGTAATTTCACCTTCCTCTGGAATTTGAATGATGTGGCTCAACCCTAGACACTCAAAATCATCAACGAAGTGTTTAGATACAAAAAGAAACAAGTTGGAATCAGAAACAATGAAGAAATTGCAAGAAATAAGCTAAAAATTAAATTTCCTTAATTTAAGGAAATTTTGGTAAACTTCCAAATTTCAAGGAATTTCTTGAATCAAACACTTCAATTCTGCAATTAAGGATACAATAAGGTTAATTGATGAAGAAATTTGAATCCGGATGGAAGAAAAACAAGAAATCAAAGATTTGCAAAGTTCCTTAATTTAAGGAAATTTTCCAAAAGTATGCGATTTTTTTGGAATTTTTTGACAAAATTTGATATGGGATGATGAATCAAGCTAATTTAACGATGGAAAGTGAAAACAAATAGATTGGAATTCAATTGAATGAGTGGAACACAATTAGTGCTAGAATTGCTCAATTCACAATTTTCCTTATTTTAAGGAAATTTTGAAAAGCAACATGTTCCAATTAGATTCTAATGATGCAAGCACGTTTTTGGATGATGAAACACACTACTTTAAATATGGAAATCAAAGAAAAATAGAATCAAGCAAGATAAAACAAAACAAACAGAATTAGAGTCCTATGAAGGAAATAGGACCCGAATTGATGCAAAAATAATAAGAACACAAGGAACAACGAATTTTGGAGATAACTTACTTGATTTGAAGCCTTAGCTCTGATACCAAATGATACGAATAAGGTTGGATTAGATTCCTTACCCGTATACTTGAGAATAGTTGCCCAAATCTATCAAAACAAGCATTGAAGTTTTGATCTTCAAATCCCAACTAGACCTCTAGAAAACTTGTTTCTAGCAACCTAAGTTATAAAGATTCAAAGTTATGTTAACTCAAACCTTAAATTAACCAAGCCAATTTAAGATCAGAATTAACAAGTTTGTGAAATTATTAAGCCTTCACTCAACAATTTCACCAAGTCCACTCGAGAACTTAAGAAGAGAATTTAATCTCACAAGCAAAATTGCTGACAATAAGAATATTGATTGATTGTATCCCTCTTGGCAGAATGTGAGGGCTATTTATAGCCTAACAATGCTTAAACCAAAACCAATTAGGATTTGGTTTACATTCCCTAACAGAATTCAATATTTCCTAATGTAATAAGGAAAAGGCAATCCTAAACTAAATAGGAAAACTAAAGAAACATTATGATTGGTCAACAAGATTAGACCAAAATACTTTCCTAACTAAAGAACAACTCTTCCTAAATAGAAAAGGAAGAGGAATCAGCCTAATGAGGAAATCCTAATGGCATTAGGAAATATTGCCAACTAAGGAAATCTGGCAATAATCTTTGACTTTGGGCCTCATTTCCTTGCTTACACGACTTAGGCTTCCTTTAGCATGCCTTGGGCTTCTTTTTACATGCCTTGGCTGAATTGGGTCATGCTTGGATGCTCTCCACAATTTGGGCTCCATTGTATTAAGTTAAGTGCTCCATTTGAAGAGTTTAAGCTCCCATCAGGTTTTAATTGGCTTCACACATCCTTTGCTCTTCTTGGGCTAATCAAAGTGTAATTTCTTATTGCATGAATGCTCCAATTACATCCTTAAACTTCTTTAGCCTTTCCTTTATGATTGGGCCTTGAAGTTGAAGTGGATCCTTTGCTTTAGCCTTGGCTGTTTGCATCAATGGTTATGCTAACTTTTGTGTCTTTGCATACTTTATCTCTTAGGTTTGTGTGAATAGTATATATAAAAATAATTTGCTATAGAATGAGCATTTATCATTTGTGTGTGGTTGTGTTGAGGCTTCCCTTATCAATTATTCTTAACATGTTGCTTTTTAGGAACCTTGGCATCATAATGGGGTTAGAAACACTATCTTCCTTGGCCTTAATAAAAACTATTTTAGAAGTCGAATGAGCAACTAATGTTGTAACATTATAGCCTAAGCCATATTTAATGGATGGGTTCCTTTGAAACCTAAAGGATGTAGTCTAACTTCTCCTTTCCTTTAGTGAACTTGCTGAGATTTTCCTTCAGCTTAAGGTTCATAACTGCGAGAGACTCTACCTCCTTAGTTAGAGTTTCTTGACCCTTAGCACACTTTTTCAAAGATTTATTCTCTTTTGTGAAGATACAAGGTGCTGGACTTTAGAGTCTTAACACTTAATGTGAGTTTGGAAATTATATAGTACTACTTATCACTAGAGTAAGAGTCAAAAGGACTTACCTCTTTGACATCATCACTGTCACTACCATATATGTGTTCACTTGAGGATTCATTTGGTTGTTCCTCAGTTGCCATGAGATAAAGGTTGGCAAGTTCCTTTGCTGTTTTATTTTCACTAAGTTCGAAATCACTAGTGTCATCCCAAGTGGCTTTGTACACTTCCTTTCCTTTCTTTAAGGTGTATTTCTTGGAAGGCTGTTTATTTTTCTTGATTTCAAGACAATATGATTTATATACCCATTCTTTTTGCCTCTATAGCAGAATAGTTAACATTTGGTGCTTATTTTCTTATATATTCTTCCCATCCTTTCCTTTTTCCTTGAAAGGAATTTCTTTACTTTGTTAGTGATGAAGGCAAGATGCTCATCTTTATTACTATCTGCATTATCACAAGAAGAGGTTAGTAAATAAGAAGTGGAAGGAGTTTCAGACCATACCTCTTTGGCTTTCAATGCCAAGTCTTTCTTTCTCATTCCTATGTCTTTAATAGGCTTCTCAAGAGTGATATAACCAGCCAATAACTTCCCTATAAGCTTATCAAGTGATAGGACTTTCAATTTGTTGGCTTCCTCTGTGGTTGTCTTCTTAGCTTCTCACTTATCTTTGGGAAGTGTTCTCAAAATCTTTGCTATAATGTTCTCATTTATATATGTCATTGCCAAGTTCTTGAGAGTGTCTATAATTTCAATAAACTTGTTGTACATCTCAAAAATAGTCTCACTAGGTAGGTACATAAATTTTTCATATTTATATGTATGCATTTGTAGTTTTTTCTTCTTTACTTCATGGCTCCATCATATTGAATCTACGATGTGTCTCATATTTCTTTGATTGATGTACACATTTGTAATGAAGCATATTGAGACTTGTGAATTGCATAGAAAAGAACATGCATTTCTTTTATATTTTCAAGTTTGCCTTCTATTCTTCTATAACCCCCTCAGTCTTAGGCTTTGGTACAAGGAATTCTCTAAATAATTTTGTTTAAACCTCTCTTCCTTCCTTAATAATTTCCCATAAGTTAATAGTTTTACTGTTAAGGAAGATCTCTATATAATTCTTCCAATTCCATAATGATTTTCCTTGAAGAATGGAGGCTTGTGATTATTCATCACTTGTCATGATCTTTGCTCTATGCACTTAAGCTATGATTAAAAAAAAAAAACTAGCTCTGATATGAATTGTTATCCCTTGATGCCCTCGAAGGGTAGAGGGGGTTGAATAGGGCAATGACAAACTTACAAATTGAAATAAATGTACAAATAGATGAAGAATCAACGCATAAGGTTTATAAAGGTTTCGCACAACTTGCCTATGTCCTCTCCTCTAGTATTCCTACTAGAGGCTTCATTATTTAGATAACTTAAGGTGTTATTAATAACCTTTACAATAATAAGTTTCCAGGCACTACTAAGCCTTTATAGGTGATAGATTTTTAAGCACTATCAAGCTTATACAAGTAATTTACAAGCACAACTTAAACCTTAACCTAAAGCAAGTTCAGAATATGGAGAGAATTCTCAAGAATCTTGACTTTTAACCTTTGTGTGAAGATAACTCTTTAAATTTCTATGAAAAGCTTGGCCAATAAATTCTTTTGGATGTTAAAACACTTTTTGTTCATAATATAATGGCCTTTTTGATTGAGAATAACTTTCACAATGGATTACTCAATTAAGAGAATAGTTCTCTTTCTTATTTCTATTTAGTAGGGTTCCGTTCATAAGCTGAAACTTGGTAATCAAAACTTGCTTTTAGAAGACTACCAATATAATCTGCATCCGAATAACATATAACACTAAATGATGAATCCCTGGGATACCATAGACCTGGATGCAATGTGCCATGTAGATATTTAAAAATTCTTTTAATAGCATTAAAATAAGATTCTTTAGGGCAAGATTGAAATCTAGCACATATGCATACACTAAACATTATATCACGTCTAAAAGCGGTAAGATAGAGTAGAGAATCTATCATAACTCAATATCTCTTCTTATCACCGACTTACCCGATTCATCCTTGTCTAATTTGATGGTAGCACTCATTAGTTTTTTTTTTTTTTTTGCTACCTTGCATCCTTCCTTGCCAAATTTCTTGAGTATATTTGTGACATCCCATTTACTAATCATTCCTAAAGTAAGTGCATTAACTTTTTCATAAAATATGGAATATTAAAGTGACACAACATCATTAAAATCCTCTTATTCTATCCATTGTCATTAAAAGAGCAAATTTTAATTATATTATTTTGTTTACACAATTTTATTTTTTTTACACTGTATCTTATTTGACAACATAGTAACTATTTACAACAAAGTATATATGGTTAAACTAATTTAAATACTAATTGACTGCATACTGGCCTAACCTCTATTAGACTGTTAGACAACAACTTTGAAATGTAAACTGGATGCAATCTTAGTCTACTATACTTGAAAGAAAATTTAAAGCACAAGAGTGAGCTTGCATACTCAGTAAGTAAATGCATAATGATACTTCAATCTCAAATAACATAACAAAATTTAAATATAAATAATACATCATCATACCCATGCATGAAATAAAAAGTTTTTACTCATAAATGCCACACAGGCTATCAAATGTTATTGTCACATAGGTTGTCATATATTGTCGCCACATAGGATATAAATGTCATTGCCACAAAGGCTTTCATATTGGTCGCCACATAGGCTATAAATATTGTTGCCACACAGGCTATAGATATCATTGTCACACTCACTATCGAATGTTGTTATCGCATAGGCTATTATCGATCATTGCCACATAGGCTATAGATATCACTGCCATACAAGCTATCGAATGTTATTGCTACACAAACTGTTATATATTATTGCCACATAGGCTGTTATATATTATTGTCATATAGGGTATAGATATCATTACCACACAAGCTATTAAAAGTTATTGCCACACAATCTATGAATAGTATTGCTTGCCAACAACATCAAGTTTAGTCTTTCAACAAATCAACTATAAATCCAACAAAATTTCACCAATATAATGACTAATAACAACAACCATAACTTTGGCAGCTCATATCTCAACATACTCTCATTCCCAAGTCATAATTTATCAACGTTTCATGAAAATTTAAAAATCAAGAGTATAACAATCTTTTCATCAATGCATTCATCAATATCATCACATTAAACAACATTTCATTCCATTGAGTATATTTTCATGACATTTAACCAATCACACGTATAGTATCATTAGCTATTTACTTACCTCCACCTTTAAGCTTATTAAGCCATGGATGGTATTAGCTTATTCCAAGTATTACCTTCAGTGCCTTGAAGACTTATTTCAATACACCAAATCAATCCATGATGATAAAGTATGATTTTCATCTTGTTATGCAAATATGCTTTAGTAAAATATCATGAACTTGATAGGTTGTTTCTATGATTATTTTTAACTCGTAAATCCAAATGCTTATTTTTTTTTAATTAAGCTTGACATATATGGGTACACCATATCCAATATTTAGTCTAAAATATAAACTACATAATTTATGGTCAATTTTATGAATTTGCCTTGTTTCAATGTCATATCAGTTTTAGTATGTCTTACATTCTTAGGTATATCTCAAATCTTACAAATCCAATTGCAAAAATGATTTACCAAAAGTTAGAGAACACATAAAAGAACATTTTCCATGTTTTACTCATTGTCTAATTCAGTCTGTAAGGTCACCAAAACAAATACCAATATCAGGGTGAGCAGGTTTTCAACATGTTGACAATCAGTCATGATATAGGGGAAATATCTCATCAACCTTGACAAATTAGGCAAAAAGATTTTACATGAATCTATATTAGACACAAATATACAACTTTCAAGTTTGTACATCATCAAATTCAAGTTTAGCATATCATCAAATTCCCATTCTATGGCCATCAAATTCTTCAAAAATAGACTTAAAAGACTGATGAGGTTTCATTGGGTTTAAGGTCAGCATAATGAATGGGCCATCTCTCTTTCTATATAACAAATTAAGCAAAATTACTTTACAGGTATTTAGAGGGAATATAATCCTACAAATTTTTTGTTTTACACTTTGTCTAAATCATAACATAAAGTCATCAAAATATATGAAATCAGTCAGATTGAGGAGATTTTAGTTGGTTATGAACCAACCCTAATGAAAAAGCCATATCTCCTCACGCACACCAAATTAAGTAAAAATGTTTTACATGCATTTAGATACTACATAAAGCTATAACTTTCATATTTTACACTTCCCTAATTCCTCTTTTAGGGCTATGAAATCATGGGTACCAAATATGCTATAATAAGAAAACCAACACAATCAGTTCTTGTTTCTTTTGAGTTTCAACCTTCATACATGAGCTCTCTCTTAAATTATTCCATAATTATTCCTAATCATGCATGTTTAACATGTTATGAGGGAGCATATTGGAAGAAGGTAAAATTACTTACCTCTTTGCCAAAACTAGAAAAACTTGGGGTTTCCTCCAAACTAGCTACATTTTCTCCCTCTCCAGCTTCTTTTTCTTCTTCTTCCTCCTTTCTTCCTTTATTTCTTTATATTTTCTACACTTCCTTACATTTTTGGCTCAACAATTTCATCCTAAAAGATGAAAAAAATTAATTTTTTATACCTACTATAATAAGACAAAATCATGGTGTCTCATTACTATTGGTTAGAAACTCAATGTTCCTCTTTTAGTCCATATTTTTCGCTCCTTCACCACATCTATCCATCTACTAATCGCTGTATGATCCTCATAATTTTAATAAGTTCCAAAACACCACTAATTCAAATACTATAACACACACACAACATATGACAATTTGTCATGCTACTATGCAAGCATTATATTCATATTCAAATGTAATAATGTAAGTGTTATTGTTATGTTTATGCCATGTGATGCATATATTCAAATATAATGTAATTAAAATGCATATGATTTGGGTTGAGGATGTTACAATTCTTCCCCTCTTATAAAAATTTTGTCCTCAAAATTTTACGCAGTAGAACTATAGAATGGATAGGGATATGGTCGTCTCATGTGTCCTTCTACTTCCCAAGTGGCCTTCCTATGTAAGTGATGGCTCCATCTCACTTTAACAATGGGTATCACTCAATTCCTTGACTATTTTAGTTATTAATCAAGAATTTTAACTGATTGTTCATGATAAGTCATATCATCAGACAATTCAATTTTTGGCTTTGATAATACATGGCTAGGATCAGACCGATATGTTCGAAGCATAGAAATGTGGGACACATCATGTATCTGAGATAATTATGTTTGTAATGCCAATTGATATGCCAAAGGCTCAATTCTCCCTATGATCTCATATGGCCCAATGTATCTTGGACTCAAATTTCCTTGTTTACCAAACCTAATAATGTCTTTCCATAGTAAACCTTCAAAAATACTTTATCTCTAACCTTATATTCCATTTCTTATTTATGTTTATGAACATACCTTTTTTTCCTTTCTTTAGCAGCTTGCTAACATTTTCTGACTACTTAGATTTTGGCCACTATATCTTTTACCATTTAAGGACCTGCTAACTATCTCATCCCTTCATCCTTCATCATCCCAACAAATTAGACTTCTACATTTCCTCCCATATAAAGCTTCATATGGTGCCATACCAATACTAGAATGATAGCTATTATGATATGCATATTCCATAAATGGTAAATAATCCACCCAGTTGCCTTTCAATTCTAACACAAAAGCTTGCATCATATCTTTTATTGTATGAAAAGCCCCCTATGATTGACTGCCAATTTATGGGGAAAAGTTATGCTAAAATTCAAATCAGTACTTAAGGCTATTTGTATGTTATTCAAATGAGAAGTAAATTGAAGATATCTATTTAACACAATAGAAATAAGAATACCATGTAAATCCAAAATCATAGTAAAATATATCTTAGTTAATCTATTAAGTGATCATGTAAATTCAAAATCATAGTAAATATATATCTTAGTTAATCTATTAAGTGAATATGTATGTCATGTAGGCAAACAATGTGTAGGTTTTATGAGTCTATTCATAATAACCCAAATGGAACATGCCTTTTCTATGTTTGAGAAAACATGCAACAAAATCTATTAAAAATTTCTCCCATTTCCATGCAGGAAGAGGTAAAGGATGTAACTCACCTACTAGTGCCTAATGTTCCACATTAATCTATTGACAAGTAAAATATCTTGATACAAGCTTAGCTATATCTTTATTTGTCATTGACCACTAAAAATAGGACCGTAGGTTTCTATACATTTTATACTTCTAGGGTGCATAACATATGATTCATTATGTGCCTCTTGCATAATCTCTTATCTCATGCCCAACATCTGGTACACAGACTTAATTATTCATTAGAATCATCCTATCATCTCTATTTGAAAAATTAGTCTTCTTACCATTATATATCTTCAATAGAATTTTAATATAAATCATTTCTTTGAGCTTTTTTTAAAAAATTTTATCATATATCACAAACTTCATCTTAAGTGTAGCCATTAAAGTTGTCACATTCTTAATCTTAAATTTCAAATTTAAGGCACAAAGATTAACCAAGGATGTCAAATTATAACCAATTAACCTACTAATAACTTCTAAGGCTTTTCGGCTTAAAGCATCAGTAACAACATTAGCCTTACTTGGATGATAATTAATAGTATAATCATAATCCTTCAATAATTCTATCTATCTTCTATGCCTTAAGTTCAATTATCTATGTGTTAAAGTGTATTTCAAGCTTTTATGATATGTCAGAATCTAAAATATCTCTCTATACAAGTAATGCCTCTAAATTTTCAAGGCATGGACAATAGCTAGCACCTTCAGGTCAAAGGTATGATAATTCTACTCATGAGGCCTTAACTATCAAGGAGCATAAGCTATTGCCTTTCTTTGGTATATCAAAACACAACATAAACCCCATTTTAAAGTATCAGTGTATGCTACAAATCCAATATTTCTTAAAGGCAATGTCAAAATTAGTGTAACATCCTTATCCACATTCATTGGCATTATCACATGAACCAATTCATTGCAAAAATGATATGAAATCCCACATGAACATGTGCATTGGATAAATAATCATTTAGACACGTGAATTGTAGCAGCACGACAATGACACTTGCACCGTTACATTTGGGACACTTGAACATATATATAGTGTTTGTATAGTTGCATGACAATTTGTTTTATATTGTGTGCTTATTATAGCATCATAAATAATGGTGTTATAGAGCTTATTTTAAAGTATAAGGAGCACCTAGGAATTAGGAGATGGATTGAAGTACTAAAGGAGTGAAGAAGAGGGACTAAAAGAGGAAAGTGAACTTCCAACAAATAGGAATGTAACATCATGGTTTTCTCTTGTTGTAATAGGCTTATAAGTGGAATTTTTAACCCATTAGCATCAAAATTAAGAGGTTAAATGTGAGTTATAGTATAAGAGAGAGAGAGAGAGCTAAGGAAGAAAGAAAGAAAGAAAGGAAGAAGAAGAAGAAGAAGAAGAAGGAGAGGAAGAAGTGTGGGCTACCTAGGAAAGAGTCCAAAGGTTTTATAATTCTGGGACAATAGGTAAGTTAATTTATCTTCTTCTCAACTGAAATTAAACTCTAATGATATGTTAATCATGCATGGTTAGTGAGAATTATGGAATAATTGAGATATAGCTCTTAGATGGAAGTTGAAATCCAAGAGAACAAGAACTGTTTGTGTTGGACTTTGTTGTTAGAGCAGGATTTTATACCCATGATTTCATAACCTTAAAAGAGGAATTAAGGAAAAAAAATATAAAAGTTGTAGCTTTATATCCCATATAAATGCATATGAAACTTTATTGCTTGATTTGGTGTGTGTGAGCAGTTATCGCTCCTTCGTTAGGGCTGGTTCATAACCAACCAAAATGACCTCAATCTTTCTGTTTTCTTATATTTTGATGGCCTTATGTTCTAATTCTGACAAAGTGTGAAACATGAAATTTGTATGGTTATATCTTATATAAATACCTATAAAACAATTTTGATTTATTAGTTATGTGGAAAGATATATGGCTCATTGATTGGGACTGACCCTGTACCTGGATGAACCTCTACCTTTCTTTTAATTCTGTTTTCCAAGAATTTGATGGCTATAGATTCAAAATTTGATGATGGTACAAACTTAAAAAGTTGTATATTTATGTCTTATCTATATACCTATAAAATATTTTTGCCAAATCCAGCATGGTTGTTGAGATATTGTCCATTCATCATGATTATTTGTCAACATGTTACAAGCCTGTTCACCCTGAGATTGGTCTTTGTTTTGGTGACCTTATAGACTAAATTAGGCAATGAGTAAAACATGAAAATGTTAATTTATATGTTTTGTAATTGATGGTAGATTATTACTGCAATGGGATTTGTACAATTTGAGATACACCCAATAATGTAAGACCTACTCAAACTGAGATGACATTACAATGGGGAAAAATTTAAAAATTCACCACATTTTTTGTGTGTCTAATATTGGCCTGAGATTCAAATATGTTGTCTCATTATGTGTCTAGTTTGTTTGCAAAAAAGAATCAAGTCATTTGGATAAGTATATCTAGAGTTATAATTATGAGAGTGTAGCAAGCTCAGGTTGCCATATAAGGAAAATATGCATAAACACTAGGTCCACTTGCATGAATCATGGCATAGTTGCATACCATGCATTCATAATCATTTGGACATACTTATTACCATGTATGTATCAAATGTTAGTGGACCATTATGGTCACTAGTGCATAGGAACTAGTTATGGTCACTAGTCTTGACATTAGATAACATATATGTGTATTAAATACATGCTTGATTGTGTATGTATGATGAATAAAATCTTTATGCATATGTATTTTTGGACATGGATGCTATGAGTTTTGTAAATGAAAATGGTCGGTACAATTTTTGGTATCAAAGTGGGGATAGGTTCCATAGGGACATATATATGAACATGACATGACTTTTGCACTATTTTGCATTATCATATGACATAGTCTTATATGTCTATAGGGCATTAGCAGAAGGTAGTCATGGTAGTACCCATGACTCACCAAAGGGAGAAGAGTCAGCCGATTTGCATTCTATGGAAGCATCATGCCAGTTGTTAAGAGATCATCCTACTGATAGAGTTAGATCTCTTACACATTCTCATGCATAACACATATCCCATAGTCAACCACAATATAAAATTGGTGAACCAACAGTGTAGGGCATAGAAATTCAAAGAGAGAGAAGGTATGATAAATTAAGAAAATAGGGTGTAGTTGACTTCAATGGTACCACAGATCCATTAGCGGTAGAGACGTGGCTAAAAAGAGCACAAAGAGTTTTGAACTTGATGAAATGCATATAAGAAGAAAAGTTTGATTATGCAGTATCGCTATTACAGGGGGATGCATATGATTGGTGGGAAACCATTTCTGGGTGTGATGCCCAGCCTCTAGTGCTTACATGGGATGACTTTCTTAATGAGTTCAATAACAATTACATTCCAGAAGTATATAAAGATGATAAAATAATAGAGTTTTTGAACCTAAAGCAGGGGCAAATGACTATAGCTGAATATGAGGTAAAATTAAATCAATTATCTCATTATGTGTCCATCATGGTAGCCATTGATAAAGACATATGTCAAAAATTTGAAGAGAGACTTAGATAGGAGATCAGAAGTAAGATCACAATTGTAGATCTTAAATATTATGCCAAACTAAAAGTTGGTGCAATCCGAGTGGAAAGATTAGAAAAAGAAAGGATGGAGCAACGAGTAAAAGGAGGGCCTACTGAGTTTATGAGGGATTTTAATAGAAAGACAGGTAAACGTGGAGATTATATGCCATCACAGTCCAGTGCTAGGGGTGGTTACTCTAGCTATAAAGGTAGAGGATTAAGACTTTCATCTTATGCAGGCTGAGGTTAAGGTCAGAGTTCTAGACCCCTGATACAGGCCAAAGTATTTGCCATGACTAGGCAAGAAGCTGTTGCTACTCTAGAAGTAGTCATTGGTAAACTTTTTCTCCGTGATTTAGAAGTCAATGCGTTAATTGATCCTGGCTCCACACATTTATTCATTTCATTGAGCATGGCATCACAATTATGTAGTAAGCATCAACCTTTAAGTTTTGATCTATGTGTTAGTACTCCTCTGAGAGAAGTGATAATTGTGGATAAGGTATGTCATGATTGTCTGATTCACATTGATGATGTTGAGTTGAATGTTGATCTAGTACTGTCGGCACTACGTGAATTTGATGTGATACTGGGTATCAATTGGTTGTCCAAATATCATGCAATAGTGAATTGTTTTACTAAGGAAGTTGTTCTAGAATCTCCAAATCATATAAGGGTTTTGTTTCAAGGGGAAAGGCAAATTGTACCTCCATGTCTAGTTTTTGTTATCAAGGCTTTTTGCATAATTAAAAGTGGTTGTGAGGCTTATTTGGCAAATGTGATAGACATAAGGTTAACAAATGAATTACTTAAGAATATTTTCATGGTGAATGAGTTTCCAAATGTGTTCCCAGCTGACTTACCTGGTTTGCCACCTAATAGGGAGATAGAATTCACAATTGAGCTAGTCACAGGAACTACATTAATATCCATACCACCTTGTAGGATGGCTCCAGCTGAGTTGAGAGAATTAAAGACCCAATTACAGGAACTACTTGAAAAGGGATTCATCATACCTAATGTGTGACCATGGGGTGCTTCAGTATTATTTGTTAAAAAGATAGATGGGATAATAAGGTTGTGTATTGATTATAGGCAGTTAAATCATGTCACTGTGAACAACAAGTATCCTTTATCAAGGATAGATGATCTGTTTGACCAATTACAAGGAGCACGAGTGTTTTCTAAAATTGACCTAAAATCAGAATAATATCAGCTCAAAATTTCAAACTCAAATGTACTGAAAACAACTTTTCCAACCAGGTATAGGCATTATGAATTTTTGGTGATGTCATTTGGTTTGATTAATGCACCAGCAACATTTATGGCTCTTATGAACAAAGTGTTATAGCCTTACTTAGACAAATTTGTAATTGTGTTCATTTATGATATATTGGTGTATTTAAGGAGCAGAGAGGAGCATGAACAACATTTAAGGATTGTATTCCAAATTTTAAGAGAAAATATCTATTTGCTAAATTAAACAAATACAAGTTCTATATTGATCATATGGTATTTTTAGGACATATAGTTTCTAAAAAGGGCATAGAGGTGGATCCAAAAAAAAATTGAAGCAATAGTAAAATGGAAAACCCCAAAGAATGTTGCAGAAGTCTGAAGTTTCTTAGGACTAGCTGGGTATTATCATCGATTTGTTAAGGGATTTTCACTTATAGCTGCTTCTTTGACTAAGTTACTTTAAAAAAATGTACCATTTAAGTGGTCTAAAGCATGTCGGAAGAGTTTTGATGAATTAAAAGATAGATTGACATCAGCTTAAGTGTTAGCCATTCTTGCTAGTAATGGAGGATTTGTAGTATCTAGTGATGTCTCTCATCAAGGTTTGGGATGTGTTCTAATGCAACATGGTAAGTTAATTGCATATGCATCTATACAACTGAAACCTTATGAATATTTTATCCAGTACATGACCTAAAACTTGCTACCATTGTGTTTGCTTTGAAAAAATGGAGATACTACTTGTATGGAGAAACTTTTCAGATATTTACAAATCACAAGAGCTTGAAGTATTTGATGAGCCAAAAAGAATTAAACATGAGACAGAGGCAGTGGTTGGAACTACTAAAGGATTATGATTGTACCATTGAGTATCACCCAAGGAAGGCAAATGTGGTTGTTGATGCTTTGAGCAGAAAATCAAGAAGTGGTGTACCTCATTTACAGGTATTTCCATTGTCTTATTTAGTTTGATTACAAGCGATGAATATAGAACTAAACATATAAAAGAGTGAGGTATTGATTACTACTTTTCATGTGAGACCAATGTTGCATGATGGAATTAAAGAAGCACAGGGCAAGGATCCAAAGTTACATAAAATGATTGAAATGGTAAAACAAGGGAGACATAGTGATTTTGATATTTGAAATGATGCCTTAATGTTGGATTCTCGTATTTGTGTGCCTAATGTTGACAACTTGCGAAGAGAAATCCTATAAGAAGCACATAATGCTCCATATGCCATGCATCTAGGAATGACAAAAATGTCCAATACCTTACGATCTCATTTTTTGTGGCCTAAAATAAAGAATGATGTAGCAGCTTATGTTTCAACATGTTTGACTTATCAGTAGATCAAAACAAAACATCAAGCACCAGCTAGAAAATTGCAACCATTGACGATTCAAGTATGGAAATGGGAAAGAATAACCATGGACTTTGTATATGGGTTACCAAGGACTTTGAAGAAGAATGACGCTATATGGGCTATCATTGATAGACTAACTAAGTCAGCTCACTTTTTGCCTATTCGGTGGGGTAGTTTACTTAAGCAGTTAGCCAAGAAATATGTGGATGAAATTGTCAGATTACATGGTGTTCCAGTGTCCATTGTATCATATAGAGATCCAAGATTTACATCTCAATTTTAGGTCAGTTTGCAATAGGCATTGGGTACCAAGTTAAGTTTCAGTACTGCTTTTCATCCTCAGACAGATGGACAATCAGAAAGGACAATTTATACACTTGAAGACATGCTTCGAGCTTGTGTGATAGAGTTCAAAGGTGCATAGGATGAACATTTTTCCTTGATTGAATTTGCTTATAATAACCATTATTATATCAGTATACAGATGGCACTATATGGAAGAAAATGTTGAAGTCCAATCTATTGGGATGAAGAAGGGATATGTGTTTTAGAAGGGCCAAAACTAGTGCAAGACACTATAGTTAAAGTGAAGGTAATCAATAGCAAACTGAAATCAGTATAGGATAGACAAAGAGCTATGCATACCAATACATAAGAGAACTGAAATATGAGGTGGGAGACAAAGTGTTCCTTCGAGTTTCACCATGGAAAGGAATAATTCAATTTGGCAAGAAAGGGAAACTGATTCCTCGATACATAAGACCATATGAGATCTTCGAAAAAATCGGTCCATTGGCTTATAGGCTAGCATTACCACCAGAGATGGCTCAGATTCATTATGTATTCCATATGAGTACACTCATAAAGTATCAGTATGATCCTACACATATACTTAGGGATACAGCGATAACAATTGTAGATGATGCAAGTTACATTGAAGAATTAGTGGAAATCATCGATTATAAGACAAAACAGTTACAAAATTGAGAAATCCCTTTGGTTAAGGTGCTATGGAGAAACCACTCACAAGAAGAGGCTACATGGGAAACATAATATAACATGAAACAACAATATCCACATTTGTTTACAAGTATTGAATTTCGTGGACAAAATTCCTTATAAGAGGGGAAGAAATGTAACATCCCTATCCACATTCATTGGCATTATCACATGAACATATTCATTGCATAAATGATATGAAATCCCACATGAACATGTGCATTAGATAAATAGACATGTGAATTGTAGAAGCACGACAATGACACTTACATTGTTGCATTTGGGACACTTGAACATATATGTAGTGTTTGTATAGTTGCATGACAAATTGTTTTATATTGTGTGCTTGTTATAGCATCATAAATAATGGTGTTATAGAGCTTATTTTAAAGTATAAGGAGCATCTAGGAATTAGGAGATGGATGGAAGTGCTTAAGGTGTGAAGAAGAGGGACTAAAAGAGGAAAGTGAACTTCCAACCAATATGAATGCAACATCATTATTTTGTCTTATTGAAATAGGCTTACAAGTGGATTTTTTGACCCATTAGAATCAGAATTAAGGGGTTAGACATGAGTTATAGTGGAAGAGAGATAAAGTTAAGGTAGAAAGAAAGAAATGAAAAAGAAGAAGAAGAAGGAGGAGAGGAAGAAGTGTGGGTTGCCTAGGAAAGAGTCCTAAGGTTTTCTAATTATGGGACAATACGTAAGTTAATTTATCTTCTTCTCAACCGAAATTAACTTCTCATGACATTTTAATCATGCATGGTTAGTGAGAATTATGGAATAATTGAGGTATAGCTCTTGGATGGAAGTTGAAATCCAAGAGAACAAGAGATGTTTGTGTTTGATTTTGTTGTTAAAGCGAGATTTTTTACCCATAATTTGATAAACCTCGAAAAGGAATTAGGGAAAGTGAAAAATATGAAAGTTGTAGCTTTATATCCCATATAAATTCTTATGAAACATTTTTGCTTGATTTATTGTGTGTGAGGAGTTATGGCTCCTTCATTAGGGTTGGTTCACAACCAACCAAGATGACCTCAGTCTTTCTATTTCCTTATATTTTGATGGCCTTATGTTCTGATTTTTACAAAGTTTAAAACATGAAATTTTTTGTGTTATATCATTTATAAATACCTGTAAAGTAGTTTTGATTGATTTATTATGTGGGAACATATATGGCTCATTGATTGTGACTAATCTTGTACCCGAATGAAGCCCCATCTTTCTTTTAATTTTATTTTTTAAGAATTTGATGGTCATAGATTCAGAATTTGATGATGTTCCAAACTTGAAAAGTTGTATATTTATGTATGATCTACATACCTGTGAAATATTGTTGCCAAATCCAATATGGTTGTTGAGGTATTATTCCTTCATCATGAATGTTTGTCAATATATTACAAACCTACTGACCCTGAGATTTGTCCTTTGTTTTGGTGACCTTATAAACTGAATAAGATAGTGATAAAAAATGAAAAATGTTAATTTATATGTTTTGTAACTGATGGTAAATTATTATTGCAATTCAACTTGTACAATTTGAGATATACCCACAAAT
This sequence comes from Omphalea diandra, assembly GCA_949677035.1. NCBI lineage: Eukaryota > Viridiplantae > Streptophyta > Magnoliopsida > Malpighiales > Euphorbiaceae > Omphalea > Omphalea diandra. The sequence continues at coordinate 13,402 of CATIWR010168036.1, read as the reverse complement.
GTAAGACCTACTCAGACTAAGATGACATTGCAATAAGAAAAATTTTTAAAATTCACCACATTTTCTGTGTATTCGATATTGGCCTAAGATTCGAATACATTGTCTCATTATGTGTCTAGTTTGTTTGAAAAAAAGAATCAAGTAATTTGGATAAGTATATCTACAGTTATTACTGTGAGAGTGTAGCAAGCTCAAGCTGCCATATAAGGAAAATATGCATAAACACTAGGTCCACTTGCATGAATCATGCCATAGTTGCATACCATGCATTCATAATCATTTTGACATACTTATAACCATGTATGTATCAAATGTTAGGATCTCAAAACTTTTAGGAAGCCCTAGAGAGAGAACCAAACCTACCATAACGGTTGGTCACATCAAAAGAGGAGTAAAAACCATAATTAAATTCAATGTGTGTGTGTGTGTGTGTGTGACAATTTTATGATATGATTATGTTATATTACAGGTATATATGATTGAATTGTTACATTTTACATGTGAATACAAGTCAAGTGAGAATCATATGCTCTTAATAATTACTTGGTATACCATTTGTGAATGAGCACTTGCACATGGACCTAAAAGGGTGTTGTGACCCGTTTGTCAAACACTTGCAAATCACATGGAAGATGGACCAATAGGTCCCATTGGCACAGGTTATTGATGAAATGAATCACTTGTTATATGCTACCAGCAAAATTAAATGTCACTTGAATCACATGAATTCCCGGAAGCAGTGTTTGCCTTGCATGGTCACGATAAAATTTAATCTATTGCATTTGCACTTGCATAGTCAAACATTATACCTGTAATGTATCCTGATGATATTTGATTGTTGGCTGTGATATAAGAATTTGATTACTATTTTTATTCATTGAGTCGTGACTCACCAAATCACAATTATATTTTTCAAATACCGAAGAATAAGGATTGGACACCTTGGTGCTTAGAGTTTTGCATTGAAACACATGGACCACAGGTCGTCGGCAGAATTCCAACTCTCTCTCTCATTGTGTCATATACTTACATTTAGATAGAAACTAGTTATGGTCACTAGTCTTGACATTAGATAACATATATGTACATTAAATACATGTTTGATTGTGTATGTATGATGAATAAAACCTTTATGCATATGCATTTTCAAATATGGATGCTATGAGTTTTGCAAATGAAAATTGTTGTTACAGTTGGTGCCATAGTCAATCTCTTCTTCAATTCATCAAAGCTCTATTAACATTGTTCATCCCATTTAAATGTTACATTCTTCCTTAATAACTTTTATCAATTGCCTAACAATAGAGAATCTTTCCACAAATCATTTACAACAATCGACCAACTCAAGAAAATTACACACCTTTAATACTTTTTTTTTTTGGTGGATCCCACTCCAAAATGGCTTTCACCTTAGTTCGATCAGGTTGATGCCCTAAAAAGATCACTTGTTCCATCCAAAAGTCACATTTGCTCAAATTGGCATATAATTACTTTTCCTTTAAATCTATAATATGATTCTGAAATGTTGCTCGTGCTCTTCATGATTTCATTAATATATTAGAATGTCATCAATGAACACAATCACAAACTAATCAAGATATTACTAAAAGGTACAATTCATTAATGCCATAAATGTTGTTGGTGCATTAGTTGACCCGAAGGGCATAACAAGGAACTTATAGTGACCACATATAGTGCAAAAAGCAGTTTTTGGAATATTTGGCTCAACAACCCTTAATTGCTAATAGCCAAATCTCAAATTAATTTTTGAAAATAATATTGCACCTCAAAGTTCATCGAGCAAATTATCAATTCTTAGTAAGGGATATTTATTCTTTACCATTACTTGATTGAATTGTTTATAGTCATTACATAACTACATGCTTCTATCCTTTTTCTTCATAAATAACATTAGTGGTCCCCCAATGAGATGTGCTAGGTCAAATGAAACCTTTTTCCAGCAACTCTTTTAACTATTTCTTTAATTCGTAGAACTCCACTACTGATATTTGGTATGATGCAATATATATAGGTGCCACTCCTTATAAGGTTTCAATATTAAAATCAACTTCTTTATGTGGTGGCAAATCAGGCAAGTCATCAAGAAATACTTTTAAAATCTTTCTCATTTCATAAATTTCTACTAACCTTAGATTTGGAACATTGGCATCCACTACACTAGCTAGAATTGCATCCCAACATTTTTTAATTAATTGAAATTCTTGAATACTTGAGGTCAAACAAATTGGAACAGTTTTATGCCCCCTTAAAAAATAAAACTCTTTAATTGTCCTGAAGATTTGATTATCAACTATTTAGTATGACAATATAGAAAATCCATACATATAATAACATCAAATTCCTTAAAATTCATCAATATCAAATTTGTAGGTAACATGATATCACACACTAGTACTGGATAATTTCTACACAGTTTTGTTTATAATTGCACTACATCTAATAGGCATCAAAACACATAAATCATATCCTAAAGATACAACTACACCATGCACCCGTGATGCAAATTCTAAAGATATAAATGAATATGTTGATTCTTGATCTATTAAAACATAAGCATTTAAATCATAAATAGAAATTGTACTAGAAATAACTTTAAGAGCTGCTAGAGCATACTGATGAGTAATAGCATAAACTTTAGTATGAGGTTGAGTACGGGTTGCATGCCCATTACTAGGAATTGAAGTTGTTCCACCATGTCCTCCTACCTCACCCTTGGTCTCTACTTATGTCATGAACATTTTCCCTACAATTACTTGAGACTCTCCTCCAATCATACATGTAATTGGACAATCTTGCCTTATATGGTCTAACTATCTATAAGTATAGTAAGTAGCCCTTTTAGGTCCTTAACCAAAATGAGTTCTTCCATGAATATTACAAATTGGGGCAACACCTCTCCCTTCTATGCCAATTGGTCCTTTCATATACTTTGAGCCTTCGAAACCTCCATAGCCACCTCTACCAGATACTATTAATGCCAATTTACTAGGTTGACTCAACCCTTTAACTTTTTTATTATTAATACCTCTATAAAATCCTGATCTAGCGGACAATATAAAACCACACATTTTTATTGCTTTATTGAGTTTTGTACTTCATCCTATATAATTTCTCTTTCTTTTAACCTCAATTACATTCTTCTCTTGGATCACCTATTTAGCTCAAATAGTTACTGCTAATCGTGTAGCATAATTGGTTGGTTTGCCTACTAATCGATCTTAAATTTAACCTCAGTCCCTATTCCAACTTAGAGCACTTTAATTCCTCTACATCCACATACTTTGGGGCATATCTCGAGAGTTTAACAAATTGTGCCTCATAATTCACTATCATTATATCATTTTGCTTCAATTTGAAAACTTCATCTTCTTTTTATATAAGTATATTAACATTGTTTACTTTTTTGCAAACTCCTTTAGAAAATCATCTAGGTCAATGTCATCAATTGAGTAAAGCTATCTGGAATAGTCTCCTACAAATCCAAGGCATTCTTTTAAAGTAAAAATATTACATACTTCAACTTTGCTCTATGATGCATTTAAGCCTATTTAAGATTCTTTCAATTCTTCTAAGCCACTCCTCAGCCTCAGCAAGATATGTAGTGCCCTCAAAGTCAACTACCCCTTACTTCTTCAATCTATCATAATTCCAATCTATAACAAGTCCTACATATGCTTTTATTGCAAATCTATAAATCATCTTAATAAATTGTGTTGGACTAGATTGATTTAACCTAAGGCATGAGTCTCTTTTGATCTTGACAATAGAGATTGATCAATTATAATGCTTTCATTAAGTGTTATTTTGCAGATTATAAGTTAGTTTTTGTCATTGGAAGTTACATGGAGTTCAAATCTCCAACCCTGTTAAGTTCACTCAAATTCGTAGTGAGTGTATTATAAATCACGACCATGAATCAGTAACAAAGAAAGATGAAGCTAGGATAGAGGAATTCATGAAGAACTTTGCTGCCGCGACATACCTAAAGTTTGCAAAGCCTTAGTCACATAAGAATTCGCGGTGTGTGTCACGTCTGAGTCGCAATCACGAATTTTATAGTGACAAATGAAGGAAATAGAGCCACAACCATAGTTTGCCAAATGTCTTAGGTGTCCATTGAAGATAAAAAATTACGAGGGCAAAAGTTTATTTGCAACCGTAACTCAAGCAGTTGAAGTTTTATCTTCAAACAGAGAAATTCATGGTCTCAGTCATGCCCAAGGCATTGATATTTCGCGACTGCAACTTTTTAGAGTGGTTAGAACACAACAAGTATATTTTCCTAAATGACCAATGAAAAGTTGACATGTAGACTAGCCGTTAGACATAAATAGTATTTTTAGCTACAATTGAAAATTTGCGACTGTGAAAAGGGAGTAAATCGTGACTTCAGCCTAACAAGTATTTAATGTTGAATTTGCCTAACACAACTTAGAGATTTATTGATAGTTTTATTCTGATGTCTCTTTGGTAGATATGAGCTACAAATACTCTACCAAACATATGTAAATGCAAGATAATTCATTAATTTGTAACCAAACTCTTGCAAATTTGCTACTCATTCTTTCAATTCTTATTTATGCTTTAATCATTGTTTGGTGTGAGCAATAAACATTAGTATAAGAGGTTTTAGTGTGAGCCTTGAAAACACGTGTGAGAGGTTTTAGTGTCAGCCTTAAAAACACTTACAAAAGGTTTTTGTGTGAGTCTAGAAAACATAAGTTGTAAAAGTTTTATGTGTGCTTGGAAATACCTTTTGAGTTGAGTGAAATACCCAATTGTAGAGAATTAGGGAGTGGACCAAGGGTTGGTTAATACCCGAACCACTATAAATTCTTGTGTCTATTATTTTGTTCTTCTCCTCAACTTCTTAAACACCTTGTCACTCATTTCAATTTTTTTTTGAACACCAATTCAACCCCCCTTCTTAATGCCTTAGGCCAACAAGTGGTATTAGAGCAAAGTGTCACAAACAAACCTTAATTGGGTGAGCAAAGATCATGGCATAAGAAGGAATCCACTCATACCTCAGGCCTTACTTTGATGGAGCTTACTGTACTCATTGGAAGTATAGGATGAAGATCTTTCTTGATATAGATATGGTAGATCTTTGGGATGTTGTGATTAAAGAATGGAAGTCATCCACCACAGTGGTGGATGGGAGTGAATAACTCATTCCTAAAGAATAGTGGGTTGAAGCATATAGAAGATCAAATGGCAGAACAAGAGAGTCATGTCAATTCCTCTCAGTTATCTCTCAATATAAGAGATTGGAATAGTATAACATTGCCAAACATCCCATGGGATATGGAAAGCATTGGAGAACTATGACGAAGGCATCACCTTAGTGAAATCTAGTCGGCTAGAGATGTAGATGACGAAATAAGAGTTATTCATGATGAAGGAGGATCAAAGCATCACCAACATGACCAATAGACTCCTAGCAATCAACACCAATATGAAGAAGTTTGGTAGGATTCTCACAAATCGTGAGGTAAACTCCACAATTTTAAAGTCTTTACCTTTTGAAAAGTTTGGTGCTATAGTGTGCGGTATCCAATAATCTAATCCAAAAATATGGAAGGTGTCAATAGATGTCTTAATAGGCAAACTCTTAACTCATGAGTTGGCCTTGAAAGAAAGATGAGGAGATGAAGAAAACGAAGGGCCAATGAGAAAAATATGAAAAACAAATGTAGTGAGTGTAGATCTTCCTTAAGACTTAAGGAAGAAAAGTGCTATAAGCACTAAATTCCCAATGCCTAAAGGCAAAGGGAAAGCATCAGGCCTACTTCAGTAAAGGCCAATCATGCTTACATGTATAACAAGAAACATGCTCACACACAAATACAAACAATTCTTTACTACTTCTCATCACTCATGCATTTACATAACCAAAGTATGAGAAGGCCTCCTACTTATACTAAGTTTGTGCATAGGAGAAAGACTCACAAGTCTAAACTCCAATGTCACTATTGCATGAAATATTGGCACATTAATATTCATTGTTATATTGAGAAGGCTCACCTCAAATTAGAGGACCCTTCAACTCCTAACCTTCTAGAACCCAAGTATGCTTGTGTATTTAAAAAAAAGTGATTTACTTTTATTCTATAAGGATTTGTGGCAGCAACTAATAAATCAAGCCATTGGCATATGGATAGTGGATGCTCTAAGCATATGATAGGCAATAAAAAGCTATTCATGGCATTGAAAGAAAAATAAAGAGGAAATGTCACATTTGGCAACAATGCCAAGGGTAAGGTAATTGGCATTGGAACCATTAGTAAGAATGGTTGTTCTTTGATTGATGATGTTTTATTAGTTAATAGCTTACAACATAATTTGTTGAGTGTAAGTCAATTGTGTGACAAAGGTAATAAAGTCACCTTTGATCCTAGAGAATTTCGAGTTGCCACATTAGTAGATTATGAGGTTGTTTTCAATGGTGAAAGGAAAAGCAATACCTACTCAATTGACTTAGACAATTTTGCTAACCAATCTTTGAAATGTCTTATGTCTTTTTAGTAATGAGGCTTTGTTATAGCATAGAAGGCTTTGACATTCAAGCATGGATCTACTACAAAGCCTATCAAAAGGAAAGCTATTGGAAAGCCTTCCCAATCTAAGCTTCACTAAAGACAAGACATGCAGTCTTTACAAAATAAGGAAGCAATATCAAGCCTCCTATAAAGCTAAAAATGTTGTAAGTTCATCTAGACCCCTTCAACTAATTCATATGGACTTAATAGGGCCTACTGGAAGTGCTGGCTTAGGTGAGGAATATTATACACTATTCTTAGTTGATGATTACTTTAGGTTTACTTGGGTGTCCTTTCTAACTCATAAGAATGACACTTTTAATGTTTTTCAAAAGCTTTGCAAAAAGAATTCAAAATAAAAAGGGTTATTTCATTTATTATATAAGAAGTGACCATGGAAAGGAATTTCAAAATTAGTATTTTGAAACTTATTATTTGAGAATAGAGTTTTTCACAACTTTTCAACTCCTATAACACCACAACAAAATGGTGTTGTAGAGACGCAAAATAGAACACTAGTAGAAATGGCTAGAACCATGCTCAATGAGTGTTCTTTACCAAATTACTTTTAGACGAAGCCATTAATACTTCATGTTATATTGCAAATAGAGTTTTTAAAAGACTCATTCTCAATAAAATCTTATGAGCTATGGAAAGGTAGAAAACCCAAAATATCATACCTAAGAGTATTTGGTTACAAGTGCTATATATTGAATACTAAGGATAATATTAGGAAATTTGACTTTAAGACCAATGAAGGTATATTTTTAGGTTATTCCACCTATAGCAAGGCTTACAAAGTTTTTAATAAGAGTTCTATGGTAGTTAAAGAGTCTGCAAATGTTGTTTTTGATGAATCTAGTAAACTTAATCTTAGGAAATGTATTTTTGTTGATGATCTTATAGGTGGCTTTAAAAAATTAGAGTTAGAAGACACTACAAGAAAAGAGGATAAAGATAAGGGAAAAGGTGAATCATCAAGAGTAGATGATGAACCATAACATCAATAATAAGTTGAGCCAAGTCAAGATCTACCCAAAGGTTGAAGATTCTCAAAGGATTACCCCAAAGATTTGATTATTAGTGATACCTTTAAGGGTGTAAGTACTAGATCTCAACTTAATCTTTTAGATAATAATCTTTCTTTTGTTTCTTAACTTAAGCCAAAATCCATTTGATGAGCCTCTTAATGATGAAAGTTGGGTGATTGCTATGTAAGAGGAACTCAACCAATTTGAGAGAAACAAGATATGGGAACTTGTCCCTAGGCTTAAAGAACACCTAATTATAGGTTGCAAATAGGTGTTTAGGAATAAGTTAGATGAGCAAGGTTTCATCACTAAGAAAAAAGCTAGATTAGTTGCTAAGGGTTATAACCAAGAGGAAGGCATAGATTATGCTAAAACATTTGCCCCCATTGTAAGATTAGAGGCTTTTAGGATTCTTTTGTCCTTCACATGTCATATGAATTTTAAACTCTTTCAAATAGATGTAAAAAGTGAATTTTTAAATGAAGTAATTGAGGAGAAAGTTTATGTTGAACAACCTCCTGGGTTTGAGTCTCATAATTTTCCTAATCATGTTTTTAAATTGAATAGAACTTTGTATGGATTGAAACAAGCTCCAAGAGCTTGGTAAGAAAGGCTTAGTTCATTTCTTTTGAAAAATCATTTTGAAAAAGGAAAGGTGGACACTACATTATTTGTTAAAAGACATAAGTATTATACACTTATTGTACAAATTTACATTGATGATATCATTTTTTGTGCTACTAATGAATCTCTTTGTGAGGATTTTACTAAGTGTATGGCTACAAAATTTGAAATGAGCATGATGGGAGTGCTCAAGTTCTTTCTTGATCTATAAATTAAGCAAACCAAAGAAGTGATCTTTATCAACCAAGCTAAATACATAAATGAGATAATTAAGAAGTTTGGCATGGATAGTTGCAAAGTAGCAAAAAACCCCTATGAGTGGTACCATCATGTTGGACAAAGATGAATCAGGTAAGACAGTAGATGAAAAGAGATACCGAGGTATGATCGGATCTCTGCTTTATCTAACTACTTCGAAGCCTGATATTATATTTAGTGTATGCATATGTGCTAGGTTGCAATCCTCTCCTATAGAATCACATTTAAATGTTGTTAAAAGAATTTTCAAATATTTTATTGGCACATTAAGCTTAGGTATATGGTATCCTAGGGACTCATCTTTTAGCCTCATAGGTTATTTGAATGTGGATTATACAAGTAGTCTTTTAGATAGAAAGAGAACTTATATAACTAACCAATTTATAAGAGAATGTCTAGTATATTGGATTAGCAAAAAGCAAGTTTCAGCTGCCTTATCCACCGTGGAAGCCGAGTATGTAGTTGTGGGTTGTTGTTGTACCCAAGTCATTTAGATGAAATAATAATTAAAGGATTTTGGCAAAGTGATTTATCACATTCCCATTAAATGTGATAACACTATGCTATCAATCTTTCTAAGAATCCCATCCTACACTCTAAGAGTAAACACATAGACCTTAGACACCATTTTTTTAGAGATCATGTAAAAAAGGGTGATTTTGTGTTAGAATTTATTAACACAAATGATCAACTTGCAGATATTTTCACTAAACCTCTTAATGAAGAAAGATTGAACTTCATTAAGAGATAATTAAGAATGCTTAATAGAAGCTCCTTAAAATAAAATTTTGATCTTATATGTTGATTGTATATGTGTTGATTGTTTTTGATACTTGATCTTTCAAGATGTCTTAATTTTAACTTATATTTTTTTGTGAGCATCAATAAGTGGATCACAACTTTAAATTTTTTAAAAAACTTAATTCTTCTTCTTATCCTTGATGCCTCATAATTCGCGGTCGCAATTCATTGATCACGGTCGCGAGGTCTGTGTCACTTGGATGACAAATGTAAATTCACAATCGCGATAATCGCTCTCAATCACAAATTTGGTCAAGATTCAAATTTTTTTACCATTAGAAGCATGTATTTTCTAGGAATTTTTTTCTGTTACTCATTTTTTTTAGAAATAGCGGTCGCGATTCCTAAATTTGCGAACGCAAATTTAAGTAACTACCAAACAATTAAGTGATTTGACTGCCAACCGTTTCCAACTCTTCATCACTCTAATTCTAGCCATTTTCACACCCTTTCAATAGCCATATAAACCATATAAACATTGATTTTTATCACTTCATCCTACTCCAAATCAATTCTCTTTCTAAAACTCTATAAATTCTCAAACTCTCTCAACCTTCTCATATGGCTCCTAAGAAAATTTCCAAAGCAGGAAAGGGTAAGGCTATGGCTCAACCATCTATACCTCCAACACTTCATCTAATGAAGGGCATCACAAAGGAGGAGAAGGACCATTTCAAAACCAACTCTTCAAAAATCATCATTCCCAACAATATCCCTTCTACATTTTTATTTGAGACTATTGTAATCAATGCAGAAATTTGTGCATTCCTATCGAACTTAGGCTGGAATGAGTTCATCTTTTGAGATTAACCCAATTATGAAAAAGTCATTAGGGAATTCATGTGTACGGTTCAACTGAGTCACAGAGCAGAATCACGGGCAAGGGCAATGCGGGTTAGTATTTTGTGCTTCCGGGGATCCATGCTTTATTACTTTTGAACAACTTTCTTCCCTTTTTTAATCTTTAAGTTGGAGAAAATATCCCTTTCATTATCTTTGCTTTTGACGTCATCTATTCTGAATTTTGGTAAAAAATTTCTATTAAAACCAAACACGACCCAAAAATTTCATTACCTAAATACATAAAAATTATACCCTTTTGGATACTCCATTATATCATCACCTTTTATGTAAATGCTATAGGTGATGGTAATGAGAAAGTGTCTTAAAAGGACTTGGCCTTTCTATTATGCCTCATAAAAAACAAACCTATCCAAATTGGTCAATATCTTATGGATCAATTGATCTAAATGAACACCAAGCCAAAAAGCCAATTCCTTTTTCCTTCAAATATAACAACCTTTTATCGCTTCATAGGGGCACTTGATGAGGACAATGAAAAATTCCTCACCAAAAAACTCCTCCCTTTTCAGAATTTTCTTGACCTCATCTATTTAGTAAATGCCAAAGCTATACACCTGGACACATATGCTTATACCCTGGGTGCTTTTAGGGCTAAAAAGATGGAATCCTCCCATAGCCTCCAAAAGGAAAAAGCTCATCATTAAAGAAGGAACCCTACCAGCCCCCCCTCCTCAACCAAAACCCAAATAAAAAACTATCTCTTGCCACCATCAACAACAAATTGGACAAGATGATGAGAATGATGAAGAGGCGATTCCTTTTTCTCTTACATCTTCATAGTGTCATGGTGGATTTGTAAGAAAAATTGGATGTTCCTATTTGCCATTTTTGGATTTTACTGGATTTAAAGATACCAAAGAAGAAGAAGGCAATGAAGAAGTTAAGGAAGGAGATGAAGCAAAAGAGGCTTGGATAATGAAGAATGAGAAGAAATTTCTGAAGATGATAATGACTCTCCAATCTTCTAAATAGGATTTCTTTGCATTTTTTTTTTAACTTGTGTAAAGTTGTTGATCCCATATATTGCTTACAAATGAATAAAAATGTTTTTTTTTTTAATTCTTAGTCTTATGTGATTAATGGAATTTACTTTTATGTTTGCAATTCTTATTGATTTTGCTCCTTATGAACACTTATATATTTGTTATGCATTTGTTATTTTCCCTTATAAACCCTCTTTTTGATCTTGCCAAAGGAGGAAATAAAGGATCAAGAAAGAATATAAGGGGAGAGAAAATAATAGCACAAGTTGAAGGTGAGCATCATGCTTATCATACTTAGAAATTTTTTTTATTAGAATTCTTGCTTTGGTTGGTTGAATGTCATACTTAGGAAATTTTATCTTGATCTTTGCCTAGAAATTTTTAAGCATTCATTGAATCATTCACCATTCCAACTTCACAACTTCAAAACTCATGCAAATGCAGTGGTTAGAACTGCTAAAGGATTACGATTGTACCATTGAGTATCACCTAGGGAAGGCAAATGTGGTTACTAATGGTTTGAGCAGGAAATCAAGAAGCAGTGTAGCTCAGTTACAGGTGTTTCCATTATCTTATTTAGTTCAATTGTGTGCTATGAATATGGAGCTAAGCATACAAAAGAATGGGGTGTTGATTGCCACTTTTCAAGTGAGACCAATGTTGCATGATCGAATTAAAGAAGCATAGGGCAAAGATCCAAAGTTACATAGAATCATTGAAATCGTAAAATAGGGGAGACATGGTGATTTTGATATTTTAAATTATACATTGATGTTGGGGTCTCGTATTTGTATGCCTAATGTTGATAACTTGCAAAGGAAATCCTAAAAGAAGCACATAATGCTCTATATGCCATGTATCCAGGTATGACGAAGATGTATAATACCCTGCGATCTCATTTTTAGTGGCCTAAAATGAAAAAAAGATGTAACAGCCTATGTTTCAACATGTTTGACTTATCAGCAGATCAAAATAGAACATCAAGCACCAACTGGAAAATTGAAACCATTGACGATTCCAGTATGGAAATTGGAAAGAATAGCCATGGACTTTGTATATGGGTTACCGAGGACTTTGAAGAAGAATTATGCTATATGGGTGATCATTGATAGACTAACTAAGTCAGCTCACTTTTTGCCTATTCGGTGGGGTAGTTCACTTAAACACTTAGCTAAGAAATATATAGATTAAATTATCAGATTACATGGCGTTCCAGTGTCCATTGTATCAGATAGAGATCCAAGATTTACATCTCGACTCTAGATTAGTTTGCAACAGGCTTTGGGTACCAAGTTGAGTTTTAGTACTGTTTTTCATCCTCAGACAAATGGGCAATCATAAAGGACAATTCAGACACTGGAAGATATGCTTTGAGCTTGTGTGATAGAGTTCAAAGGTACATGGGATGAATATATTGCCTTGATTGAATTTTCTTATAATAACCATTATCATAGCAGCATACAGATGGCACCATATGAAGCACTATATGGAAGAAAATGTTGAAGTCTAATCTATTGGGATGAAGAAGGGATGTGTATTTTAGAAGGGTCGTAACTAGTTCAAGACACTATAAACAAGGTGAAGGTAATCAAGAGCAAACTTAAAGCAGCACAATACAGGCAAAAGAGTTATGTAGACCAACACATAAGAGAAATGGAATATGAGGTGGGAGACAAAGTGTTCCTCCGAGTTTCACCATCGAAAAGGATAATTTGATTCGACAAGAAGGGGAAAATGAGTCCTCAATACATAGGACCATATGAGATCTTAGAAAGAATCGGCCCATTGGCTTATAGGCTAGCACTACCACCAGAGATGGCTCAGATTCATGATGTATTTCATGTGAGTATGTTAAGGAAGTATTGGTCTGATCCTACATATATACTTAGGGATCCAGTGATAACAATTATAGATGATGTAAGTTACATTGGACAACCAGTGGAAATCATCGGTTATAAGACAAAACAATTATGAAATCGATAAATCCCTCTAGTTAAAGTGTTATGGAGAAACCACTCACAAAAAGAGGCTACATAAGAGAACATGAAACGATAATATCCACATTTGTTTATAGGTATTAAATTTCGAGGATAAAATTCTTTATAAAAGGGGAAGAAATGTAACATCCCTATCCAAATTCATTGGCATTATCACATGAACATATGTATTAGATAAATAATCATTTAGAAGCACCATTGCATTTGGGGACACTTGAACATTTATGTAGTGTTTGTATAGTTGCATGACAAATTGTTTTATGTTGTGTGCATGTTATAGT
>CATIWR010167992.1:0-21433 GCA_949677035.1 Omphalea diandra | reverse complement strand
ATATATATATATATATATATATATATATATATGACTTAATGATTTAAAAAAACTCAAATCATTATCTAAATTTTCAATTGTATTCAGAACTTCTAAATTCATCAATTATATAGTCTAACTTAACGAATTAATTTTAATTGTACCCCAAATCAAAATTAGAATTTAGTAAAATATATATTTGACTCAATTAACCCTTATATTTTTAATTAATTCAATCAAATCTAAAATTAAGTTTAGATATTAATTAATTTGGTACTTTTATTTTTTTTATGGAAAATTTACATTAAAGTTCGTATAAATTTAATTTTGCAAAATGAGGTTAAATTGAATAAAAATAAAGTATCATTTTAATTAAGCTAATGCATTTATTTTTAAAAATATTTTTTAGAAATTTTTATTTTAAATAGTTTAAATAATTTATTATTTAAAATATAAAAATTAATTTTTGAGGGGATTGAGAGATTATTTTTTTTTAAAAAAAAAAAGAGAGATTAAAAGATTTTATGAATTATAAATTTTTCATTTTTCATTTTAAATATAAAATTAAAATTTATTAGATAAAAGACATAATAAATTTAATTAAACAAAAATAAGATTAATTTGAATAAAAAAAATAAAAATATCACATTAATATTTTGGATTGGATTGAACTGATTGAAAAACTATAAGAGTTAACTGAGTCTAAATTCTGATTTTGACTTGGGATACAATTGAAATCAACTCGTTAAGTTAGGGTATAATTGACAAAATTAGAAGTTTTATATACAATTAAAAATTCATATAAAAGTTTGGATTTATATATATATATATATATATATATATATATATATATATATATATATATATATATAGTCTTTTTTTAATAAATACTTTTAGTCATTTAAATAAATTTTTAAGTATTTTTATCAAATAAGACTTAATAAAAAAAATAATAGTAAAAGAATTACATCAATTGGTGTAATCAACGACATTGTAGTTGACAACCTTACTCCATCCTCCCAAGTCACCAACTTCATCAAAATCCAAAGTTATAATTAGTATAAACTCCCTGACGTTTGATATATTTAATTAAGTCATCTCTCACATTTAAAAAATGTCCTTCTTAGATGTTGGTGACAATTAATGGAGGAAAACTAATGGAGGGAAAAGAAGCATATTTATTAAGGCTTAGAGAAGTGAAGAAATTGAAATTTTTTGTTGAACGAGTTGTGCGAGCTAAAATAGTGAAAAAATGGAATTTGATGGGGAAGGAACTATGCAATCTAGAATAGTGAAGGCACAACGTCTGGAGGAAGCACAAATTCAATTAGAAAATGGAAGGGAACGAAGGTATCGTAATAGGTTGTGTGCATGAAGGAAGAGGTGTGTGATAGGGAAGAGGTGTGCCATAAAAATTCTGAAGTTGACAAAGAATCCAAACAAGTTGTATACTTTTGTGTCGATAGGATTTGCAAACAGTGGTTAGGATGTTGCACGACAATTGAGACATTCAGCTATACAGGGACACAAAGTGTAGATAACCCATCACTTAAGTAGAGACGAGCATATTCAATGGTTGATTTGGAAGTTATGAAAGAAGAAGTTGTGCAACTAAAGGAAGAGAATTTGAGAACGTTGTTAAAGATGCAAACCTTGGAGGGTGGATTGAACTACTTGAGGACTTTTGTTTTAGTTGCATTAATGTTTAAGTTGGTTTTTTTTTTTTTTTTTTTGCTTATTTTACTAGTGTTAATACTGAAGCTTTCGTCTTAATATGGGGGTAAGGTTATGAAATTGAATGTAATAAGTATGGGATGAGGAGATAGAAATGTCTCAATTATGATGTATTTTGGTTGTATTGAATAAGGACATCTACTATAATAAATTTTGCTATTTAATGCAAGACAATGGTAGTTTTGTACCTTTATGAAATGGTTGAATGAGATTTTTTTATTACTTAATTTTATTATTTAATTTTGCTATTTAATAAAATGAATGGAATTATTTTTGTGATGGAAATGATTTATATTTTGAGTGATAATGGTTTTGAAAAAGAAGGGCATAATAGTGCATTAGTTTTGATCCACAAGGACTAAGTGGTGTAGTAGTTTTAAAAAACAGGGACTAAGTGGTTTAATAAGCAAGGAGGTGTAATAATTTTGATTGAATTGTGTAAGAATGTCCACTTATGTTAAGGATTCAACCTAATAATGGAAATTTTAGCACAAAGTAAACAAACATTAATTCATTAACAAAATATGACAAATTATGGTAACTATATATTATAAGTTAGGTAGTTGATTATCAATGTACTTAAACATGATAACCCTATCGTCTCTTCTGCACTACAATAGAGAAGTACATCGACCTAAAAACTATTCTGATATCATTAGCACAAACGAAGAATGTCAAAATTAGCATTTCTTAATTTACATTACAATAAAAACATGTATGATGAACAAAAAAATGTATAAAAAGTAGAATTTATCCATGTTTTTAAGTATAATCTTTAAGATGTCTCATGTTGGCTATTATTGACCCCTTCTTGAGATGGATTAGTTGAGGTTGTAAACCTTTTTGGTCTTCTCCTACCTCTACGTTGACTAGTACTTGACATTAATCAATCAAAATAGAACTTGTTCTTTGACAAACATGAAATAAATGCAATAAAATAATTAAGGTGACTCATAATGAAATAAATACCTAGTTACTAGTATCGGCACAAGTCCTCTTATTGTGTCATTTTCTCCCACATCTCTTACAAGACATAGTGTTGCTTTCAATCTTACTCCCTTGCAGTGGTCTCTCTACTTTTTATCTTATCCTCTTTCTCTTAGGCCTTTTTGGCTTTTTCTTTATATGTAGTGGTAAAATAACCTAACTTTCATAATCATGTTCAAAGTCAACTTTAGGCATTGGATGTATCACACACCATTGTATGCCTTCATATGAGTAGCAACTATGTAAAAATTGTCATAATACACTCAATATTCTCTTTGTTATGTGCAATATAAGTTGTTGTATGCTTACAAGGTAACCTACTTATGTCCCACCATTTGTAACTACATGTCTTCTTCCTCAACTTCACAACACTTCATCTTAAAGTATTCCTTTTGTGCCATTTCAGTATCATCTTGAACCTTTCCTAAAAATTCATAATAGATACTTGAAAGGAATGTTATGGCATTATCTGCTTCAATAAGTTGAAGTTTGGAATACTCATCTAGAGCCATGAACCAATCTTGTAATTTTTTTGTGAGCTTTGTAACAAAATCTTCAAGAGCCTTTTTGAGTGTCATGACTGGATTCCTCGTTTGATACTCAATTTAAGCTTTGAATTCTTAGATTCTATCTCTGTAATGTGCTAGAGAGATATCATCCAGAGAAAACCATTGCCTTATATAACTAGGAACATTTGTCCTATAGTTTTCAATTATTGTATCCATATCATCTAGAGGATCAACTGTATAAGGAGGATCATTTGTGGAGGCTTGTAGAGTTGGATCAGCTATAAACTGAGATAGTAGAATATTCTCATTATCATCTTCATCTGTAGAATATGTTTCTTATCACTCTAACAATGAGTCAGACAAGCTTATCTGTTTGTCAAAAGTATCAACTATTAAGAAGGATGGGACAAAGGGTATAACTTGGTTTAGGTAAGTTGTGATTAGGTTTATCATCATGTTTTTAGGAGGCTTACCTTTGTTCAAAGGAGATTTTTCTTTGGGTAATACATTTGCATGGAGGTAGGTTTTTTTTTGGCTTAGTAGCAAGTTTGAAATTAAATAGGAATTTACCTTATCTCAGTTTCTTATTGAAAAGATCAGTGGTCAATCCCATTTGTTCAAGTTCTGCAGTTGTGGGAGTGTATAAAGATGTAGGTGTTGTTTGGTACGGAGAAAATGTAAGCAATTTTTAGGAAGGTATTTCAAAGGGATTAAAATATGTAAGGGATGCATGTTTTCTTTTCATGTCCTTCTCAATTTGAAAAAGTTATTTTTGAGTTTTTGTATTTCTGTAGTTTTTTTATTAAAGTTAGGAGAATACATCAGTCAATCATTTTCATCAAATCATGATGTCTTTCTTTAATTTGAGATTGCAAATGCAACATCAAGGACTGAACATCCTTTTGGTGTCCTAAAAGTCGTGAATCTATTTGATGAATCAAAATAGAAACCTATTCAACCTTGGTCTCTATCTTTTTAAAAAGACAATTATGAGCTTTTTTTGATTGCTAATTCAAGACAGCTTCAACTAGGCTAATTGAAAGAGGTTGTCCTTTAGGGTCAACTCCAATAGGGTTTTTAATTATAGGCATGCTTCTTACTTGAGTTGTTAGGTTTGTATGGTCAATAAAGGGTGGAAATTCTTCTTCATATATAGAGGAAAAAGTGGCTTGGTACATGCATATTTGAGGTAAAGCTTGGGATGTCTCAAGTGGTTGAATGGGAGAAAGTGAAGATTCTTTCTTTACCAATTTTTAAAGCTTGTTTATAGCATGGCAAGGGAGACTTTGAGGCTGGTGGTGATCTTAGTGGTGTAAATGGAGAAGTGTGTTTAAGTGTGGGAAGAGATGTAGACCATGATCCATATTAGACTAAAAAGTCATATTTTCCATAAAGTTCCCTAAGAAGACCAACCGATAGGTCACCATCTTTATATCTTTTTTTAAGATTTGCACTAAAATAAGCTCCTGACATTTTTTTTTCTTCTAGATGTTTTTTCTTTATGGTCCATACTATCATAATAGTAATCATCACAATAACAAGTGTCAAAACAACTATGACCATTTCTTTTGAAAGTATAAACTGGCATTCCGTCTTTGTGAAAATAGACAATAAGAAAATCTTCTTTAGGTTGATAAAGACTCATCATGAATTGAGTAAAGAAAACTAAAGATGCAAAAGTGGAAGAAGAAAGAGATAAAGATTTCTCAAATCTCGTTTCTACAGTACCATGAGGCTTTTATTGAAGTACTGGTTCTATGGATTCTACTAACTGGGTATTTTCATGAAACTTTTCATAATTAGTTATCCACCTTTTTGGTAAGAGTTGAAGAAGTTCTTACCTTGAGATCTACCTAGAAATATGAATACAAGTTAGAGTATTATGAGTATCAACCACAATATGGAGAATATCATTTAAATATGGTATAAAAAGATCTAGTGCATGATTTTGGATTCTATAGATCATCTAGTAATGAAGAGTAGTTCTAGTAGCTAAGGCTACTTGAGGGGCTCCTATAATTTGAATTTATACCTTTAGGGCAGTTAAGATGTGTGGATCATTAAAAGCCATATTGAAATTAGGACAAAAGGTCAACATAACAAAACATGCATTAAGAGATGTCTTAATAATCCTAATAATAGCATGTTGGTATTGCAAATATCGAAAGTCTAAAAGAGCAATTCTAGCAAAGACGAGCAATCTTTTATTTCCATGATATGAAAGTGCTAGTCTAATAGCTCCAAAGTGCATATGGGTGCAACTTTTAGAGGACCATTAGTGGAGGAATTCTAGACGAATCTCCAAACAAATGAATTGTTCTTCACTAGTTGCTTGTACTGCACACTAGTCAAAGTTGGAAGACTGGGTATATTCTTTGATGGGTGTTGTAAGCCACCTAATAAGGGCTTTAATTGAACAGGTCCGTGTTTCTTTTTGCTTAGTGAAAGAATCATAAGGATTTAAGAAAGAGGCATCAGTATCTTAAATCTTTTGAGAGTTTGGAATATAACTGAGTTCATACAAAAAAATCTATTTTATTTGAGGAAGTTCTTTTAAAGGTAGGTGGAGGAGGAAGAGTAATAGTTACAGGTGGAGGAGGTGTGTATTGAGAGGTGAAAAATAAGCTTTAGGTATAGGTGTTTCCATAAGAAGAGGATGCCTTCAATTTAACATCTTTCTTAATCTTTCTTCCCTCAGGTGTAGCCTTTGATACCAATTTATTTCAACCCCTAATAAGAATATAATTATGACTAGTGCATAATATTCAAACTAAAACACAAGTCCATCTCATTCACCTGTCCTCTTAGTATTCATACTAGGGAACTTAGAATTAGTATACGGATTTTTAGATGGAGAAGAGATTAAGAATAGATAAAAAGTCTCAAGCTTTAGAATTTTTTAGAAAACCATAGTTTATTTTTGAAAGGCAGTATCAATCTAAGGGTTTTCTACCTTGGAATATACACGAGCTTTTTATGTAGAGAACTTCATATAACAACACTCAAAAGCAATCAGATAAGATTTAATCTTATCTTGATAAAAGAAAACTAAAGTAAAATAGACACACTGTTACTTTACTGTCACACCACTAAATAATACATGTTTTTAAAATTGGATACACACTTCATATTTTACACATGGAATAAAATGACATTGGATTCCACTTGTTTGTTATTTGAAGATGGGCTCATGAGATGGTGACATGTTCATATTGAAGTAGTCTGAGTTATCACTGTCAATGCAATCCTTTTTTATGGGGTTTGGTTCTTTAGACTCTGTATAGCATGCATAGGGATCTTGAGAATCTAATTTTGGGATGTGGTCTTTATCAGGCACATCACTTGGGAGACATGATTAGGGTAGTGACTTATAGCATGACCTTATGTCTACCATTAATGTCTTTTGATATTCAGAAAGAAAAAATCCCAAGGAGCATCTTCTGCTAATAGAGGCCAAATTTCTTACAAAACTACTTTGTTTTATTGACATATGTGCCTTTTGTGTTCTCTGAATTCAATGTGATGATCAAAAATATCTTGATTGTAGAGTGATAACTGATTTTTTTCGTAAACTTGAAATATTTCCATAGGCCTGAATTTTGAATGACTAACAAAACAAGGACAATGGAATGTAAGAATAATTCATTTTTTAATAGCCAGTTATGAATTGCAATGTCTAAATCTAGCACTGTAAAAGGAGATCCATTAATCTAAGAATTGGAATCATTCAAGAAAAGTAACTATATGGGATTAATCTTGTGTTGTTCCTTTACTTCTGTGAGATATGAACAAAAATGATAAGGTTTGATTTCCAAAGTTATGGTATAAAGAAAACAAAAGTACCATAAAAAGAAAAGGAGTTCTTCTGACCATTTCCAATAACAACCAATTTCTATGGAGAAATCCAAAAAGGTGCAAACCTTTAGGAATGGATGGTTCAGATGGAAACTAAGGATACTAAAATAAGTAGAGTTAAACTATCTTATAAGGAAGGTTTGGTAAAAGAAGATTTGTCTTTTTGCTAGTTCAGTGAGTTTGTTATATATGGTTAGGAAGTGGACATTTGAAGGGGCTCCTATTTTTAAGTAGGGTTGTGATAAAGATGAAGCCATGAAGAAAGAGGAATGTTATGGTTGGATAGATAAGGGAGATGGTTTAAGGTATGGATAAGAAATCTAGGATTAGGTTTTTATGTCCTTTTATATGTTCAACATTGAAGGTATATTTACTAAACCAATCTTTCTATCTAAACAGTTGCAGATGTGGCAAATGTTTTCCTTTGAATTCTAGCATTTTTGGAAATGAGGAATAGTTCATGATAATAGTAAAGTAATGGCTAATGAAATGAAATTCAAACTTTTTATTCCATTTTTGATAATCAAGATTTCCTTGAAAAGCGAAATGATTATAAAGTTTAGAGTCTTTAAATTTTCCACTTGCAAAAGCACATATTCTCTTTTGTTTGTCTATTTCTTCAAAGAGAATGGCTTTCTAGTAATGATCACTAGCATCTATTTATAGAATTATTTTTCTATGGAGGGAATTTACAATGGTGGCAAATTCTACATCTCTACTTTAAGGATTTTTATAGTTGTTATTTGTTCATCCATAGATTGAGGGGTGTCCTTCTTGAGTCTTATCCTGAATCGATTCACTTTTTTGGTGAAGTTGGGAATAAAGTCTCTCATATAATTTGCAATCCAAAAGAATTGCTAGATTTGCTTATATGAGAGATCTTTATATGGAAACTTTAATAATTTTGCATCAATATGGGCTCTAGACTTGTATTGTTTATTTTGAAATTGCATCCCAAGGAATTCAATCTTTGTTTGGGCAATGTGCATCTTTAAAGATGAAAGCATGATGTCATATTTCTTTGTAAGATCAATGAACTGTTTAAACAATTGTTGATGAGATAGTTGGTCATGAGAAAAAAGCAAAATGTCATCTATACAAACCAGAGTGCTATGAAGAATCGATTCATAGATCTTAACATTACCTTTTAAAATAATGATGGAGTAACTTTAATACCAAATGGCATAACTTTCCATTGGTAATGCTTGTTAGGAATGCAAAAAGTTATTTTATGATGATCTTCCAAATTGATACCTAATTACCAAAATCTTATTTTTATATCAAACTTTGAAAAATAATTAGTTTTGGATAAATGAGCAAACAATGAAGAAATCTTTGGCAGGGAAAATTTATCATCCTTTAAAAAATGATTTAAAGGTTGATAACTAATCTCTAATCTCTTTTTCCCTCGAACTTGTTCAAATCTTTTGTTAACATAAAAAGCTTAGTAAGCCCAATCTAAATTGGTTGGTTCAATGATGTTTTGGGCCAAGAGTTGAAAGCATTCTTGATAGGCTAGGGTTAAGTCATTTGGGGACATTCCTGGGTGTGTGGCCTTTGTTGGGTTAATGTCCTCATTTTGTTTAAAAGTTAAAAAAATAAAAAAAAATTTTGGATTGGTCCATAATGGGCTAGGATGTTTGGATAGGAATTCAATGTGGTTGTTTGCACAACAATGGGCTTGTATTTCTTCATAGATAGGAAAAAAGGGTGATAAGTCTTAGGTTGAAAGTGTTTAAGCCATGAACATATAGGTTACTGAGGTATAGGGCTAGTAATAATTTTTGAACTTAAGGCTTGTAGGAAGAACTCTGAGTTTTGAAATCTTCAATAGAGATAAAATCCAATAACTAAATCTTTTTAACGTAAGCTGAGTTTAGAAATCTTCTAATAGAGATCAATCCAATAACTAAATCTTTATAAAGTAAGGTAGAACCAAGCAGTTTAGTATGGGTCTTACATCCTGGGACAAATTGGATTGTAATAAGAAAGGTTGTTATGAGACTGGTATAAAAGATTTTATCATTGATAGCTTTGAAATACTATTTGTTGGGATTCCAGTATTTTGAAGGAAGGACTTTGGGATTTAGAATTGACAGGTGAACACTATATCTATGAAGGCAACTTTCTTGATAGGCTTTGCATATTTCTCAGGGAAAATATGAACATAAGATAGAGGAATCGAGCGATCAGCAGCAATCTTGAGTGATTCCGATGGATTTATAGGACATGAGAAAATTTGAGACATGTTATTTATGGAGTGATAAGGATCATCATATTCTTCTTCTTCATCTTAAGAGTATAAATCCTGGATAGTAAAAATTGTATCTGGAGAAGGATCATCATCTACTGAAAAGAGAGATTTAATGTTTGCATCATCCATATCAATTGAAGTAGAAATCTAGATTTGTTGAATCATTTTTATAGCATGTTTTGGCTTGGTTGGACAATTATTTGCATAATATCATATTTTTTTCTTGCCTCTGTATTTCTTTTTTTTGAATAGCAACTATTTCTTTGAAGATGACCTTTTCTTGGAACTCTAGCCTTTAAATTTGAAATAATGTTTTTTTCTTATTGGAAGGGTACTAACAATTCTTCGAATCTTTGTTACATTTAACAAGGAGATCTGGCCTTCTGCATGTCATTTTTAAATAGGGATCTTTTTATATGTCATCATTTGAACTATTAGCTTTCTATACTAATAAAGTCTTTTTAATGCTTGCAATATGACTTGATATAGTTTGCCCATGGAAAGATCATTCACCTTCTGCTCCTTCTGTTGTATCAAACTATATATAAAAGTGCTTAGAGTTTCAGCAAGAGATGTAATAAAAGCCTACTTTAAATTAGGATTAGACTATCCTATGAGTTGGTAAATTTTCTTTGACATTCATACACTTTTGATGGTATTATTAAGCGTTTTCCTTGTATTTGGGGTCACTTTACCCTCCCAAGAAAACCCTTTTGCATACCTTTTCCGTAAACTCATCATGCACTTTTGCCTCACAACATCCAACAATTAGATTATATATAAACCTTTAATCTTATTCACCCAATTATTGAATGATTTTATCATATTGTTGGTAGTGTACTCACTCTTAACAGTCGCCTTAAATACATGTCTTCTTTAGTGCTTTAGAAATCACCATGAGCTACTTCTAAGGCTTCTCAATTTCTCTCATTCCTTTCCAAAATTTAAGCTCATGTGATACTTTCACAACCCTCTAGTTATGTTTTCTCAATGATGAACCTTTAAATTTTTTTTTTTTCATGTTCATAAACATATGTCTAGCACATAATCTATAAGGAAATTTAGGGAAATTTCTACCAACATCATCAATTAATCCTTGTATTTATATATTATAGCAACATTATTGTGAATGATATAACATAAGTTCAAAATGAAAAAAAGTTTCAATTTTTTAAACACATACTTTTTGCCTATCTAACATGAATGTCAACCTATAATCTATAAAAGCATCCTTCAACAGGTCATAAAACCACCTCCAATTGTCTACACATTTAGCTTGTACCACTGGAACAACAAGAGGAAAAACCCCTTTATTCTCATCAAGTGATACTGCACTCAACGAACAACCATAATATGCCCTCTTCAAGTGGCAACCATCCTTGCCAAATGAATGGTTTGCATCCATCTCTAAACCCATCTATCATCTCCTTATAATATACAAATATCTTTTAAAACCTTATAAGATCATCTGCAAAGTTTCTCTCAACTGCCCTATACATCTGCCATGTGGGAATCTTTACTCCCCATATATTTCTTAAGTTGAATACCAATGTGTCATAACTAACATTTGGATCAGTTTTAAGTTCTTCCAGTAAGTTAGAGGTGACCCAGGAGGTGTTGGCATATGGATATTTGTTGCTAAGTGGCCTAACACGGGTATGCTCAGCATTCATGGTCTTAATCATGAAGGTAGTATTGCCATCTAACATTAAGGCATGGATTCTAAAATTACAGCCAAGTGCAACACACTTGCAATTCATGCTATCATTATCATTTTTTATTTTTTTTCAACACATGCCCCATCTTCATAGCATAATCAACTAAAACATCTTTATAGGTATTCATATCCACAAGTACATTCCTAACTATGAAAATAATATCCCCTACCCCATCCTACTTTCATTCATTAGCAAAAACAACATTATAGTCCAAACTCCTTTTCCTCTTCTATATCTTTTTCCCATTCACCCTAACATTTATAACCTCATGATCATCAGATGCATTTTGTACCCAAGCCTTCTTTAAATCATTAGAATTAATATCACTCAATCTATCATCATCATACATAAGGCCATAAGGATCATCTAAACTAGGATCATTATCCTTTTTGTTCACACTATCTATCTCCCTCATTTCTCTACCTTACTATAGCCATTCCTCATCATCACTATCAGATAAGAAAAACTCATCATCACTAAGATTAATCCTAGTTGCTTCATCATCATGTACTACCCTACTATCCTTCCAAGTCCTCTGTCTCCTCTAGCATTGTCGCCTCCCCTTTCATATCTCCTACCAATATTGCCTTGTCTCTCAAACCCCCAATACCTCTACCCCTTCCAGTATAAGCTTTAATATTAGGGTTTTCAATCCCAACCTGCCTCATCCTACCACTAGACTTACTATTTTGGCTGACATTGTGCTGAGAATGTTCATTAGGCTCATTTGAGTTAGTGACATTAGGTTGAGATTGTTCATTAGGTTCATTTGAGCCATCGTAATTGGGTTGAGATTCTACATTAGGCTCAAGTGAGCTAGGGTCATTAGCCTTAGCTTTCACTTTAAGTTCATCGGGTCAGATATGCCATTAGGCTCAAAGTTAACTTTTGATTCATTAGATTCATGTGTGTTATTGGGCTTAAAGTTAAATTCTGGTTTATTAGACTCAAGTGTGTAATTGGGCTCAAAGTAAACTTTTGGTTCATTGGGCTTAGGTGTGTCATTGGTTTCATTTATTTATGTCTTATTAGGCTTATGTATAATGTAACTGGGTTATTAGGGTGAGGTGACATTGCTATCATATTAGACTTATTAGTGTTTTTAACCTCACTACGACAAATAAGAAACTCAACCTCACTTAGCCGACTACAACTAACATTAGACTCATCCCTAGCTTACTTTTGACCCTCATTTAGCCCATTAGAACCCATATTACCTTTATCCCTAACCTACTTCTCATCGACATTAACCATACTAAAACCCACATTCAACTTATCCTTAATATCCTCTTTACCTACATTCACTTTATCCTTAATATCCTCTTTACCTACATTCACCCCACCAAAACCCATGTTACCCTCACTAACCCTACTACAACCAATCCTATTAAGTGCTTGTAATGGCACTATGTCCTCAGTTATATAAATGACTATCTCAATGTTATCCTCATATAACTGAAACATAGTTGTTACATCTTCACCTTTAACAATCTTAAGACCTTTCCCACATTCAATTATTATAATATCAAACATAATTTAGGAAAATAGCCTAAAACAATCACCAAGTAAATCCAATCTATTGTACATATAAGGATTGAGAAATACCTTTCACTTCAATTCCTTCTCATAATTGAAACTTAAAGTGTGTTGCTTAGCCAACAACATCTATATTCAAATAAATAATAAACTATTCATATTTTCCTATTTCCATTTGCATACATCACTTTTAATTTGCATACATCACATAAAACATCTTTATTTACTATATATATGTATGCTAGTAACATTGAATAATGACTTTCAATATTTTAAACACAAAAGTATATTTTGGAATACTCATCAACAATAACTACTCACACTAAAATTTGCATGCATTATCAAATAACAATAAAAAACCTATAATAAAGTATATCTTTAATAAAAAAATTCTTTTTTAATAGGGATGAATCATATTTCTACTGTTTTCCTAGATTTGTTGCATTTCAATTCACGACTTTTTGTCATAGTTTTCTCTTACTTCTTTCATTTGTGCTTTTAGCATTTTTCCATAGCAACAAAACCGACATACACTAAAAAAAGGTTTCACGACTTCGTTGGTAAGTAATGTAGGAATAGTAGGTTTTTGAAATTTTGAAGAACACGTGAAAGGGAGGGTTTTTGAAATACAGAGGGTTTATCTTTCATCAGTGCTCTATTTATTTCCCTTAGTGTTTAGATTTTTATATGAAGGGCATGGATACATTTCATATGAATTTAATAGCCTTTTTTAATTACGGAAGGACTATTGAATCACAAAATTTTTTTTAATGAATCAAGCATGCCACGTGTGTGAAGTACATGAATCATTAAAATGGAATGCACTTTTCAAACTTATAGATTAAAATAGGCTATGGATCCCCAACCTCCTTTACGAGAGTTTGCTTGGATTCATTTTGAAAACCAAAGCTTGAATGTGAATTGAATGCAATAAATGTTTGCAACAATAATTTAAAGAGATGACACTAAGAAAATTGAAAATATCACTTTATATTGAATGTTTGACATGATTGCAATAAGAAAAAGTATTTACTGAATAACTTTGACATTGAAAATAGTGAGCACACTTCTTGCAAAGAGAAATTGAGCAAAATGCTATTGAGAATTTGATTGATAAAATTTATGCAAAGTTGATTGGCTTGAGTATTGTTTGTTGATGTATTAGGCATGATTGGTTGTGTTCCCTCATTTGCTGCAATGCCTTCATTTTATAGAGCTCCAAGGAGTAACATGTATGTAATCATGATTGCATGTTCTCCACTTTCACCTATGCTCTATGTTTTATAACTTCATATTTTTTTGCCATCTCATTAACTGCTTCCACATTTTCTTCCACATCTCCCACTTCCCCTATAATCATAAAACTACATATTTGGCTTAATCTTCACTCTAAGGTAATAATCTTCATTTAATTTTCATTAAATAAAAATTATTTATTTATTTTTTCATTAAACACAAATTATTTAATTAAATAATTTATTTAATGGGTTATAACAAAATTATTAGGTTGGACTCAAAAATATTTTAGGTACAACCAATGTCCTTTGCATCTAAATAACGTAACCCATGCAAAGGTTTATTTAAAATGTAAACTCCATCTTCTTCCTTAAAATTCTCCAACCATGCCATCCAAGAAGTTCAAACCCAAGGTCAAATATAACAATTATAAAACTTGGTATTATAAGAGAGGAAAAGAAATAATTAGAAAGGAGGAATTAAAGAGGGAATTGGAAAAATTAAGTAAAAATTTAATTTTCCCACAACCCAACTCTTCATCTTCTTTCTTATTTTTGGAACTCTTTCTCTTTACCACCTTTAACGCAATCCCCAAGTTTTCAAATTCAAAATTCTTTTCAAATCCTATTGTCTCAAATTCCTTTCAAATTTTCCAACCAACTCCCATAAAATCTTTAATCAAAATCCTTTAAGATAACTCTTTCTTCAAAAATTATCTTCAATCTCTATGAATATCCCTTGTTCAAAATTTAAATTAAGAGACCCATACATTAATCCTTTCTCTCATCTTTCATTACAAATCTCCCTTTCAACAATTACCTATTCGCAACATAACCTAATTTTTTTAAAACCCTAAAAGCCTTACAAATCCCTCTCTCTCTTTTTTTCTTTCTCTCTCTCTCTCTCTCTCTTTACCATCAATCGAGCCAACTTTCTCACCTTCGTATTTTCCTCATTCAAGAAAAATGCTCAACAGGTAGACCTATTTAAGCTAAACTAATTTGCCCTCTTGACGCTAGGATCAACACCGGTGGCTCTTCCTTCTTCACGCACATCGCCAATAAGGTTGACCCCAAGTCAACCGAGTCTTTCGACTTCTTCCTCGCATGTAGCTCCTATTAGCCTGAGTTTGGCTTCTCTTTTTCTCACTGCAACATTGGTGCGTTTAGGCCCAAGCAAGCCGATCATGCCTTCTCTAGTCAAATCGCACCTCATCTGGGCCTTTTCCTTCCCCGAGTCACCATCACCACTCACCAAGCAAAGTTCCCCAACTCTTCTCATTCACACATCCTCCAATGACAAGATAGGCCCGTTCGTTACAAGCCTAAACTCGATGTTAACTCTTTTTTGTATAACACCTATCAATAACCATACAAATCCAAACTGGGATTGTGCTCCTTTGGTTCGTAAAGTACTTTTCACACAGTATCCATCTACTTTTCTTCTCTCTCTTTCTTTTTAGTGCTCTTCATAACCCATCACCAAACATTATAGGAGAAAATGACTTAAGAGAGGTTAGAAAAATTCCTACATATCTTTAATTGCAAAGATTTGGTTTAGACATGATTGTGTTTTTTACTTGGTGCTCTTGAATTTTGAAGAATGATTATTGGCTCATGTTTCACCAAAATTCAATCTAATTCTAAAAATCATTTATGATAATTAGGAATTACCCTAATAATTTCTAACATATTAAATGAATTTATGGAGGTGAAATTTTACAATAATTGTTTATTCATGGTTTGTCTTTTGATTGGGGATCTTCGAGGATCCCTTGCTAAATTTGCCCTTTTGATGCCCATTTGAATATTTTGTATGTGAATGTGGGTTTTATGAGCCATTTGTGATTGGTGGGCATGAATAAATGATCCTAGGCCAATCTCTTTACAATTTTTTCTAAAGAAACAAATTATTGGCCTTGGGGATCCCTATGACTTTTGCACCATTAATACCCATTTGGACATTTATGTGTAATTTATAGCTTTTTCAAGGCATTTTGTGATTTTTTAGGATGAATGGAACATACTAAGCTAATTTATCTTGTATTTTTTTTTTTTTGTTATTGAACTAATTTTAGCCTTGGGATCCCATGTAATTTTGGTGAATTTTTGGACAAAAATGGCTTTTACAAGCCATTAATAATTTTGTATATTATTTTGTGCATTTTCTTGCCTTGGGGATCCACATTTACCATGAATTTAAATTTTAAATAAGTGAAATAACATTGCCAAAATGGCTGATTGGCCTAGTTTATAGTTTTGATCTTGGGGATCTCCTATAATCCCCTATGGATCTTGCCCGAAAATGGCTTTTGCAAGCCATTTCATAATTTTTCTTTGGGATCCCATCCTTACCACTAGATTTTGGTTGAACTTAAAATTTTACTTAGTTAAATAATATTGTAAAATGGCTAATTATCCTATTTTAAGATTTTTAGCTCGGGGATTTCTAACTATTTTGCAATAATCACAACAAAAAACTAACAATTTATTGACAGAAAATTATATTTGTAACACTACCAATTCCGTTGGTAATATAGTTTGCCGACGGAATTTCAACAAACAACTTCCATCGACAAAATGTTAATCGGAAACAACATGCAGACGAAAATTAAATCTGTCCGTAAATGTACCAACAAAATAGAGTCAATAAATTTGTTGGCAAATTAGACGGTAACCCAATTTTATTTTGACGATAATGTTTAAATAAGAATGTTTACTTTTTTATCTTATTCATTGGTAATCCGTTAGTACTCTCTTTATTTATTTTTTGTTTTTTTATTTTGAACATTTTTAAATTATAATTCTTAATTTAAATTTATATATTTATATACTATAAAATTTAACAAATAATAACAAAAATATATTTAGAAAAACAAATATATATATATATATATATATTTGTGTGTGTGTGTGTGTGTGTGTGAATATATACCAAAAAAAAATCTTAAAGTTTTGTAAAAAAAATAAAAACACGTAAACCAAATGATCCATAGTTGCATCATCCTGATAGACCAAAAAATCATCATCATCAATAGCAATAAGATCAGACACAGGAGGATCAACAGGAGCTGGAACCTAAGTAGCAGTAGTGGGAGGCTAAACATGAGGTGGAGCTAAGGGCATCTGCAGATGAGATAGAAGAGGTATCCCAGTCTGTTTGAGACACATGTAACCAATTGTCCATAACGTGTATCCGTGTTTCAACAACCTGAACGTAGGCATTATAAGATGTCACCTTTCATCTACATGCCTCTCAAACTTTCGCTGCAAATCCTTGGTAGAAAATGGTGGAGCCGATGAAGAGTTGGCACCCAAGGAGTCACCATAAAAAGTAAGGGGTGTAATCACGCATACCATAAATCCACCCCTTCACCTGGCCTCCTATTGCCAATAGGAAAACATCACGCTTATCCACCTGACGAGGCTCATTGAATGCTAGAATTGGCTGTGACATATGGACACACTGCCCATCGAAATCCTTATTCATTTTATAAAGTATTAGTGAGTATAATAAATAAAAATAAAAACTAAAATAAGTTAGTTATGATTTATATTAGCAATCCTCGACCGTGCATTTACGAAGGTCTCCATGTCATGTTGCTTTGTGTGTATATACATGAAGACCTTGATAGGCAAAACCTCTCGTTTTAGCTGTCGAGCCTGTTATTAAGTGAATGAAAACTTAAAAAAATTTAAATACAAAAAATCAAATAATAATTCATAATTCATCTATTGCCATCTATATGAATCTTCTATTTAAAGTTCTTTTGACATTTAACAGAGCATCTATTGGATGGCTGCAAATTGCAAAAAAAGTTACTACAAAAAAATAATTAGTTTAACCATTAGTAAATATTGAGTGACATAAATGGAAAAAATAATTAATACATACCTCTCATGCTATAAAGAGATATGAGGTCGTAACTCAAGATCAAACACTGTATATGAATCACCATGCTATGTCAACATAGATGGCCCTCTAAATGGTGATGACTCTGATGGCGTTGAAAGAGTGTATGACTTTGAAGATGTACTAAGGGATAGAGTTATAGGAGTCGAACCCACAAGAGTAGAAGATATAGGTAGAACTGTAAGATGGAATGATAGGCATTGATATAACTGTGATGGATGGAGGTAGTGGTGGCAAAGTCATTCTACTGGGATTATAAGTACATCTTCTACCAGTCAAACCATCATGAAAAGGTGTTCCTGAGTCCTTAGGAATACGATTGTCATCTAAATTTACATGTTATTACTATTATTATATATAATATAATATTGATATAATAAAAGTAAAAATTGTAAGTGTACAAGAACACAATTTGAGGGAGAAAGTTATAACTTAGAATCATCACACTTATAACTTACTCAAAATCATCACACTCAATATCATTTTTAGATATTATATCTTCTAATGATTCAAATTCAATATGTAGCTCCATTTCATCTTCCGACCGAATATCTTCATTTTTATTATTTAAATTGATTAACAACTCACCCAAATCATTTTGAAATGAAGCTTGAGATGATGTCCTAGTAGATTCATCTTTGTTTTCAACAATTACTAGAGGTTTTATTTTGAATATTGCCCACCAATCAATGTTATCTCGTTGTAAACTAGAATAAGGAACATAATTCACTTGATACATTTGCATCGCTAATATAAATGGTTCATATTTATTAAACCAACACTTATGGTTGGTTTTGATGAGATTATAATTTTCATGCACTTTCATGCCCATATTAGTCATAAGATCAAACCATTCATATTTAAATAAAATAGTTCTTTTTATCAGAAGTGTAGGATACTCCAATTATAGCACCTCGATCAGTCGATTATAATAGTCATATGCATTTTGGAAACCTTAAGACTTACTCCATTATTGATTTTTGCCCTATTGGAATTGTATTTTTCAGTGTGAAACTTGTACCCATTTACAAAGTAAATGGGATACATAGTCACACACCATAATGGACCTTTGGCAAGATCTATAATAAATTGATTTATGATTTCATTTGTTAGATCATTTATCTAAAATAAACACAACAACTAATTAGCGACATTGCTTATAGAATATTAGTATTATAATTTACTATTGTAATATTAGCTAGTGTATACTCACATATGACTCGAACCAATATCAAAATTTTATCTCCAACTTTTTATCAACCTTATCAATGGATATATTGGGAAAAGTATGCTTCAATATATCAATGTACAAGCTTCATAAAATTATAAAAATATATTAATTATATTAGTATAGGATTATTTACAAATTTGCAAGATAAAGAGTTGAACTGATATTATAACTTACTTGACATATTGTGTTACTTCATGATCATTAAGAAGAATATATGTTTGAGATGTGTGATATTTTTTATCAATTAATATTTTGCTTTTAGATCTACCGAATGGTCTACCTGGATGAGTGAATATTAACAAATTTCCTGAAATATTATTTATTTCAGATTTCTACCATCATCATTTCGAGATACTTTTATGTGCCTTACATAAACATGAGGTTCGAAATAATAAGAGCAAAATGATGAGGCTTCTTTAACTAAGCATGCATTACATATAGAACCTTCAACTCAGGCTTTATTCTTAACTTTATTCTTTAAATGTCGATGAAATCTACAATATAAACATATGGTTAGATTACAAAGTAATGGATTGAAATTGAAATGAAAAGTGTAATGGACAAAGTGAAATAAAATATACCTCCTAAAAAGATACAATCATTTATAGTACACAGGCCCTGCTAGATTTGCTCCATATGCGAAGTGTACAATTAGATATTTCATTGCATCGAAGAAACCTAGAGGAAAAATTTGTTCCAACTTACACAAGATCAAAGGAATGTCAATTTACAAATGTGTTATGCCTTCCTCTCTAATTTGTGGTGCAATCAGTTCTTTGAAAAACATACTTAAATCCATAATGGTTTCCATACTTGTGAAGGTGACAACTCATAAAAAGCAATAGGGAGTAATTATTAGACTAGGATGGTTAATCCTAAGTCTAGAACCTCTTTTGATCTTGACAAAGAAGATTGCTCATCACTAATATTTCAAATAAGTGTTGATTTTGCAAAAATAGGTAAATCTTTCAAAAAGAAATGAAAGGAGTTGATAAACTCCAAAGTGACATGTAAATCACAATCACAATCTAGGATTCACGACCATGACTCATGTTAAGACATGCTGAAATTTAAGTAGGCGAAATCGTAGAGCCATTCTCGGCCACGACCTATGGAAAAGAAGAAGCCTAAAATGTGACAGACGAATTTGCAGTGTATGTCACGCCCTAGTCGCGACCGCAAATTTCAGAGTGACTCAAGAGGGAAGCAAGTCCACAACCACAGCTTGACAAGTGTCCCAGAAGACCGTTGCAAATCAAATTTCATGGTGGCATCTTGTTGGTAACGACCGTGAATCTTGAGGAAGAAAAATGACCACTTTTGACAGACGAATTCGTGTCCTCTGTCGCGTCCTGTATAAGAAAACTCGCGACTGCGACTTTTGAAAGTAGGTGAAAGACAACGACTATATTTTCCTGGTGAACTAATCAAAAGCTGACACGTGGACTAGCGGTTAGACACAAACGGAATTTCCCTTGAGGAATTTAGATTTCACGACCGCGATTTCATCCTGATAAGCATTTAATACAGAATCTACCTAACATGTCTCAAAGATTTGATGAGCCATGATTTGCAACATCTCTTTAGTGAAGTTTGGGTATAAATACACCAACAAACAACCATGAATAAGGTTGTTAAGGAATTTATTACAAGTGATTAAAGCTCTCAATCTTTGCTACTCATTTCCTTCATTTTCTTTATGAAATTGTAATTATTAGGTGTGAGCATTAAACACCAAGTTGTAAGGTTATAGTGTTTGCCTGCTAAAACACTCTAAGAAAGGTTTAAGTGTCAGCCTAGTGAAACACTTGAGTGAGGTTGTGTGTGAGTCATCAAAACACAAGTTGTACAAGTTGGGTGTAAGCTTGAAAACACCTTGAGATAGTAAAATACCCAATTGGTTAATTAGGGAGTGGACGTAGGGTCAATTATACCTGAACCAGTACAAATCAGTTGTCTTCATTCTACTCTTTCTTCTTCCATTTTCTTTATTTTTTGAAATTTTATACACCAATTCAACCCCCTTCTTGGTGCCTAGGGACAACAAGTGGTATCAGAGCAAGGTCTTCACAGATCAAACCTTCATTGGGTGAAATAAGATCATGACACAAGAAGTAAACCACTCACAACTAAGGCCTTATTTTGATGGAACCGACTATACTCATTGGAAGTATAGGATGGAGATCTATCTTGACATAGATGTGGTGGACCTTTGGGATGTGGTAATTAAGGAATGGAAGCCTCCTACAAGAGTTGTGGATGGAAATGAAGAATTAATCCCAAGGGATGAATGGGTTGAATCTCACCGAAAGTCAAATGGCAAGAACAAGAGGGCAATAACCATTCTCCTAAGCTCACTTTTGAAAAAACAGATTGGGAAAGTGCAACATTATCAAACCGCACATGTCATATGGAAGACTCTAGAGAATTATCGTGAAGGCACAACCCTAGTGAAGTCAAGTCGTTTGGAGATGTATGTCAT
>CATIWR010167986.1:0-33331 GCA_949677035.1 Omphalea diandra | reverse complement strand
ACACAAGTCATTGCTATAGTAACATGTTGGTTTGCTACAACAAAAGGTCACCAAAGGATAGGAATTCCTTCTTCTATAACACTAAAAGCAAATTGATTAAGGTCACAAATAATGACCAAGGTTGTAGGCACCAAACCTTGTTGCTTTATCTTAAGAATGAGTCCTACGACATTTATTGGTTTATACGATGTCTTGGTTAGAGATGGGGGTATGCAACCAACTTTAAGGATTAGTGTGGAAAAACAAATCATGAAATCTCTTTATATTATAGGACATAATGTCACCAACCACGAGATTGTATTACATTTTTTTCGCTCTGGAGAGACAATAAGTCGTCATTTTCATAACGTTTTAAGAGCCCTAATAACAGTAGAAGATAAATTTCTCACACAACCAGATGGTAGTGGGATTCCCTCAGAAATAGCCACAAATGATAGATTCTATTCATTCTTTAAGGTAAAAGTTATTTCATTTACATATATTGTTTTTTCATTCTCACAAAGTTATTTCATTTACATATATTGTTTTTTCATTCTCATGTGTAACTATAGAAAATGATTTATTTAATCTCAAGATTGCATCGGTGCAATTGATGGGACCCATATTCGTGTGAAAGTGTCTTCTAGTGAAGCACCTAAACCATATTCGTGTGAAAGTGTCATTTCATTTACAATTGATGGGACCCATATTCAAGAGTTTTGCAAAAATAGTTCAAAATGAAAAAGGTTACTTCATTTCTTTTATTGAAAGTGACCATGGAAAGGAATTTCAAAATGAGTCTTTTGAAACTTATTGTTTGGAGAATGAAGTTTTTCATAATTTTTCAACTCCTAAAACACCATAACAAAACAGTGTTGTAAAAAGAAAAAATAGAACACTAGTAGAAATGGCTAGGACCATCCTCAATGACTATTCTTTACTGAATTACTTTTGGGCTAAAGCCATTAATACTTTGTGTTACATTGCAAATAGAGTTTTCAAAAGACTCATTCTCAATAAAACTTCTTATGAGTTATGGAATGGTAGAAAGCCCAATATTTCATGCCTAAGAGTATTTGGATACAAGTGCTATATTTTAAATACCAAGGATAATCTTGGGAAATTTGACTCCAAGACTAATTAAGGAATATTCTTAGGCTATTCCACCTCTAGCAAGGCATATAGAGTATTTAATAAGAATTATATGGTAGTTAAAGAGTCTATGAATGTTGTCTTTGATGAATCTAGTAAACTTGATCTTAGGAAAGGTGTTTTTGTTGATGATCTTGTAGGTGATTTCGAAAAGCTGGAATTGGAAGACTCCACAAGAAGAGAGGATAAAAGCAAGGAAGGAGACAAATCATCAAAGGAAGATAAGGAGCCACAAGATCAACAAAGAGATGAGCCAAGCCACGATCTACCTAATGATTATAGATTTTCCAAATATCACCCCAAGGACTTGATCATTGGTGATACCTCAAAGGGTGTCAATACTAGATCACAATTTAATCCTCTAGATAATAATCTTGCATTTGCTTCTCAACTTGATCCAAAATCAATTGATGAGGCTCTTGATGATGAGAGTTGGGTACTTGCTATCTAAGAAGAACTCAACCAATTTGAGAGAAACAAAGTATGAGAACTTATCCCTAAGCCTAAGGAACACTCCATTATAGGTTGCAAATAGGTGTTTAGGGATAAGTTAGATGAGCGAGGTCTTTTCACAAGAAATAAAGCTAGATTGATTTCTAAGTGTTACAACCAAAAGGAAGGCATAAATTATGATGAGACTTTTACCCCCATTGCAAGATTAGAGGCCATTAGGATACTCTTAGCTTTTGCATGCCACATGAATTTTAAGCTTTTTCAAATGGATGTGAAAAGTGCATTTTTGAATGGAATCATTTAGGAGGAAGTTTATGTTGAACAATCTCCTGGTTTTAAGTCACATTGTTTTCCAAACCATGTTTTTAAATTGAATAAAGCCTTACATGGTTGAAACAAGCTCCAAGAGCTTAGTATGAAAGGCTTATTTCATTTCTCTTAAAAAATAATTTTGAAAAAGGAACGGCGGATACCATACTATTTGTTAAAAAGCACAAGCATGATACACTAATTTTTTAAATCTATGTTGATGATATCATTTTTTGTGCTACTAATGAGTCTCTTTGTGAGGATTTTGCTAAGTGTATGCCTAGAGAATTCGAAATGAGCATGATGGGAGAGCTCAAATTCTTTCTCGGTCTATAAATCAAGCAAACCAAAGAAGGGATCTTTATCAACCCAGCCAAGCACATAAGGGAAATACTCAAGAAATTTGGCATGGATGAATGTAAAGTAGCCAAGACCCCCCATGAGTGGTACCACCAAGCTAGACAAAGATGAATCGGGTAAAATGGTAGACGAAAAGAGATATCGAGGTATGATCGAATCTCTACTTTATCTTATTGCTTCTAGGTTGGATATCATGTTTAGTGTTTATATGTATGCTAGATTCCAATCCACTCTTAGAGAGTCGCATTTGAATGTTGTTAAGAGAATTTTTAAGTATTTGGATGACACAATTCACTTAGGGTTATGGTATTCTAGGAATTCATCCTTTAGTCTAATAGGATATTCATATGCAAATTATGCAAGTAGTTTATTAGATAAAAAAAGCACTTTTGGGACTTGTCAATTTGTAGGAGAATGCCTAGTATCTTGGTTTAGCAAAAACCAAGTGTCGGTTGCCTTATCCACCGTAGAAGTCAAGTATGTTATTGTGGGTTGTTGTTGCACCTAAGTTCTTTGGATGAAACAACAATTGTAGGATTTTGGCAAAGTGATTGATCACATTCCTATTAAATGTGATAACACTAGTTCTATTAATCTTTCTAAGAATCCCATCTAACACTCTAGGAGCAAACACATAGATATTAAACATAATTTCCTTAGAGATCATGTGCAAAAGGGTGATATTATGTTAGAGTTTATTGACACAAATCATCAACTTGCAGATATTTTCACTAAACTTCTCAATGAAGAAAGTTTGCACCTCATTAAGAGAAAATTGGGAATGCTTGATGGAAGCTCCCTAAAGTGAAAATTTTGATCTTATGTAAGATTGTTATGTGTGTTGTTTGCTAATTGTAAGTCTTGTGTTTTATGTGTGGCATATTCTAAGTGGATCACAATTTTGATTCTTTCAAAACTTAATTTTTTCATTCTTATCCTTGATGATTCATAATTCACTGTCGTTATTCTATCTTTACGGTCGCGAATTACAAGTCCCAGTCACCCAGCTGTCAAACATCAAATCACGATTGCGATACTCAAGCTCCACTATGAATTTTAGTTAAGAATTCAATTATTTTGATTGTTGAAGTGTGTATTCCTAAGGAAACTTTATCTATTACTCATATTTTATAGAATTCGCGATCGCGACTCATGAATTCGCGGACACGAATTAGGGTAACCACCTAGACATTTATGTGATTTGACTGCCAACCATTTCTATCTCTTCATCAATTCATTTCTAGTAGTTTCTATCCATTTACATAAACTTTAAATGACTATAAAAGCCCCATTCAATAGTAACATCCCCATTTCACTTTCAACATCAATTTCTCTCTCTCAAATCTCTCTAAACACATAAACCTCTTTATCCTTTGCAATGGCTCTAAAGAAGATCTCCAGAGAAGATAAAGGTAAGGTTGTGGCTCAGCCATCTGCACCCCTTGCACTCCACCTTATGAAAGGCATCACTAAGGAGGAGAAAGAAAGGTACAAAGCGAATTCTTCCAAGATCATCCTCCCCAATAAGATAACCTCTACCTTTATGCTTAATACCTTGGGTATCAATGCAGAGATTTGTGTTTTCCTCTCCAATTTGAGCTAGAACGAGTTCATCTTTTGGGATGAACCCGATTACAAAGAAATTGTGTGGGAATTCATGTGCACAGTCCAATTGAGTCGTAAAGCTGATTCACGAGTGAGACAATACCGGTTAGTATTTCGGGCCTTTCGCCATCCTTTTTATATTACTTTCGACCAACTTTCTTTTATCCTCAATCTTCAAGTCAGAGAAAACATCTCCTTCATAATCTTTGCACTTGATGTCATATACTTCGAATTTTGGTAGGAAATATCTATTAAAACCAAACACAGTCCAAGATCTTCTATAGCCAAACACATTAAAACCTTGCCCCTTTGGATAGGCCATCGTATCATCACCTTTTTGGTAAATGCTAGAGGTGATGGTAATGAGAAAGTATCATAGAAAGACTTGGCATTTCTTTTTTGCCTTGTCAAAAATAAGTCGATTCAAACTGAACGGTATCTTATGGATCAATTGGTCCACATAAGTACCAAACCCAAGAGCCAATTCCTTTTACCTTTACATATCATAACCATTTATCACTTTGTAGGAGCAATTGATGAGGAAAATGAGAAATTCCTCACCAAGAAGCTTCTCCCTTCACAAAACTTCCATGATCTCACCTACCATATCAACGCCAAGGCGATTCATCCGGACACCTCTGCTTATACCCTAGGTGCCATTGGAGCTAAGAAAATGGAGACTTTACTAGCTTCCAAATGGAAGAGACTAATTATTGAAGAATGAGCTCCATCCATTCCTCCTCAACCAAAGCCTAAGGCAAAACTCTCCCTTGCAACCATAAACAATAAGCTTGATAAGTTGATGAGGATGATGAAAAAGAGATTTTTTTTCCTCTCTCATCTTTATAGTGATATGATCGATTTGCAAGAGAAGTTGGGAGTCCCTCCTTGCCATTTTCGGACTTCACAGAGGTTGATGATACTAAAAAAGAAAAAGGCAATGATTAAATGGAGGATGAAGATAAGGCTAAAGGTGAAGTTAAAGAAACAACTATATATATATATATATATATATATATATATATATAAAGTTGTTTCTTTGTTGAAATTCTGTGTTATGTGCTTGTTTTACTTCATTTATTTATGCATTTGCTCCCTATGTTTATTTAACTACTTATGCATGTATTCTTTTCCCTTATGAACCCTCTTTTTGATATTGCCAAAGAGGGAGAGATAGAAAGAATCTAAGTCTAAAGGGGAGAGAAAATAACTTGCAAAAATAGCATAAGTTGGGGGAGCATCATTCTATCATACTTAGGATTTTTAGAAATTTATCTTTAAATAATTGAATGCCATACTTAGGAAATTTCACCTTAAGTATTCATTGAATCATATTACACTCTAACTTCACATTTTTGCATTATTTTCCCTTAGGATCAATCTAGGTTGTCAAAATAAAAAAGGGGGAGATTGTGGGACTAAGATGGTTAATCCTAAGTCTTGGACCCCTTTTGATCTTGACAAAGGAGATTGATTATGTCTAATATTTCAATTGAGTGTTATTTTGCAGAATTAAGTTAGATTTTCTATTGGAAGTTGGAAGGATTGCATAATCTTCAAGAAGGCGAAGTTCATCCAAATTTGCAGACAGTGGTCTATAATTCGCGACTGTGACCTAGTTCAAACAGAGGGTGAAACTCAGCCAGAAGGATTTGCGGGCATCTTTGCTGCCATGACTCATCCAAAGATAAAGATAGGAGTGCCAAAGTCACATATGAATTCACGGTCTGAGTCACATCTTAGTTGCGATCGCGACTTTCAAAGTTTTAAAGAGGGAAGTCGGTCCACAATCATAGCATGCCAAATGTCCCGGGTATCTGTGGGAGAACAAAATTCATGAGGGCGACATTTTGGGTAGCGACTGTGATTTCAAAAAAAGAAGATTGTGTTTCAAATAGAAGAATTAGCATCCTGAGTCGCGCCTTGTACGAAGAAGAATCGCGATCGTCACATTTGTTAGTTGTTAAACTACAAAGGCTATATTTTTCTGATGGACTAATGAGGAGCTGCCACGTGGACTAGCCGTTAGACACAAATGGGTTTTTCCATCGCAATTTTTAGCTCCCATATGGAAATTTGAATTTTATGACCATGAATAAGCTGTAGCGACCTCGACTCCTGCTTGACATGCAATTAATGTAGAATCTGCCTAGCATGTCTTGAAGATTTGTTGAACTTTATAGACTAAGCTCTCTTTGGTGGGTATGGGGT
This sequence comes from Omphalea diandra, assembly GCA_949677035.1. Lineage (NCBI taxonomy): Eukaryota > Viridiplantae > Streptophyta > Magnoliopsida > Malpighiales > Euphorbiaceae > Omphalea > Omphalea diandra. Next base: position 27,262 of record CATIWR010167986.1, on the reverse strand, counting down.
ATAAATACTCCACCAAACAATGATAAATTAGACAGATATAGAATTCATTACTTATGTTAAAGCTCTCAATCTTTTGCTACTCATTTTTTGCTCTTTTTTATGAGATTGTAAATGTTGAGTGTGAGCATTAAACACCAATTGTAAGAAAGGTTATAGTGTGAGCTTGTGAAAAAACTTAAGAATGGCTTTAGTGTGAGCCTGTGAAAAATTTTGTAATAGAGATTATTGTGTGAGCCTTGAAAACACAAAGTGTAAAGTTAGGTGTGAGCTTAGAAACACCATTTTGAGTTAGTGGAACACCCAATTATAGAGAATTGGGGAGTGGAGGTAGGGTTGATTATACCTGAACCACTATAAATCATGTGTCTTATTTTATACTCTTCTTTATCCCTTACTTTTAATTTTTTTTATACACCAATTCAACCCCCCCCCTTCTTGGTACATAGGGCCAATACCTTTCTTCTGTCTTTTCTTCTTCCCATCCTCCTCTTCTGATGAGTCTTAATAATTTTGATATATGAACTTGCCAATATCCATTTGGAAAAAGGCCTTTTTAAGCTCATCTATATCATCGCCTATGACTTCTTATTCCTAGTGGTCCCCTATTTAACCTCTCTAGTGACTTATCCTTCTTTCACAAAGAAATTTGATAGTTGTCCTTACAAGTCTCTCATTTCTAGTTCCAACCCTTTACCATGATACCTTAATCCTTTCCTCATTGTATGAATGGGAATCTCTGGAAACTTTGATATGTTGATAGACTTCTTCCCTAAATCCTAACCTAGCAGAAAGTTCATGTTCTTCATGGTCCCTATCACTTTAGGATCAACCCATTTATCAGTGACTCTAATAATCTAAAAGATGTGAAACAAGCATATTTAAAGATAATACAATTTCCCTAACCTCTAAACAGATGGTTACAATCTCCCCTCTATAAGGAATATTGACCTTGTAATGGATAATGGAAGATGCATTACCTAATAGGTGATATAATGTTCTTCCTAATAACAACGAGAAGGTGATTAGGTTATCTAAGATTGTAAATCATAGCATTATCTCCACTTTGCCCATCCTGATCATGGTTTTGAACACACTCGAAGCTGCCCTCTTACTATCATCATATACTCAAATGACACTGTTTAAAGCTTTCAAAACTTTTTTAGACAATCTAAACTTGTGTAACAACTTTGAGGGGTAGATATTAATTCTAGACTCATCATCAACCATCACACATGGCGTGCATCACACCTTTACCTTAACTTGGATGAATAGGGCTAAATTGTGATCCCTTCCATCTAGTGGCAAATCCTCATCCAAGAAAGTGATATTACCTTTATAAGTCACTAATGCGATAACATCCTTCAAAGTAGCTTCCTTCAAGATAATTAGACTCGACAAAGCCTCAATCATAACCTTCTTATGCTCTTAAGAGGTAATAAGAGTGCCCACACACTGATCTAGAATGGCATCTTCTTTAACTATTTCATAATAGGATTTTCATCTTCTTTTTCCTTCATAATGAGTTCATCTGCCTTTTTCTCAACCATTAGTTCCTTAGGAGATTCTAAATTAGGATAGTATTTTTCATTGGGAGTCACATGGCTTACCTGTTTCATTTCATTCTCTTGATCACTATCCTCTAATAACTGAATCATTATCTTTCTCTTATCTTCCTTTGATTCTTTACACAAACTTGTTGGATCTAGCTTAGGAGTTTTGGTAAATCAAGCTTGTTTTGATAATTACAAACACATTTAAAAGCTGACTATTATTCAAATTGGTGTGTAATATCTTATGGGTATATCAATCTTTTGTCTAAAGGCTTTAAAAAGAAGAGTTTTTGAAAAACTCCATGTACTCAGAGCCAACAGGCATTGTTGCACTTCAACAAGCATTGTGGCTTCATCATCGAGCATTAGAGATTCTCAACATGCATTGAAATGACAACTAAAATGTATGTTAAGGTTTTTGGATCCCTAAACCATCAACTCTCTCTTAGCACAAAAGGCGTTAGATGTTGAAATCACTTGAGCTTTACAAGATGACCCTCATAACGGGTGTTGCAATTTCAAATTGGTCGTGGCTCATTGATACCTTAACATGCATTGCATTTACACATCAAGCATTGGACCGAATGACTTGATGTGATAGAAACTTCAAAGTCTTATCACAATCATTGGATTTATACCAATGGGCATTAGAAAAGCACTAAGGCAGAGCTAGAGTTTTTAAACCTTCAATTGTGAGATGTTTAAATGTTCAACAAGCATTAGGATACTTTTCTATAGGCATTAAATGAAAGCCAGTAGTCATTGAAACATTATACAAAATCTTGAAAAATAGAGCACCAATATCCTTCTAGAAATTTGCAACGGCTTTTATCCATATTCCAATAGGAGTTCATGTCTAATTTCAATAGTTGTTGAAAAGCTCCAACAGTAGTTAAACGAGTTGGTGACAACAAAATTTAGAAAGTAAGAAGAGGATCATCTAGAAAAATCTCTCTTTAAAAGCTAGTTCTAACAGAAATTTTAATAAAATCAACAATTGTTAAAGTTTTATTTTCACCCAACAATGAGTATGGAGATTGTCCAATAGGCGTTGAATGACAACTTTATGATATAGAGTGACAATCTTCCTTCCAATAGCAAATTTCATGTGTCTACCTACAAAAGGACTCTCCCATAATAGGATTATGTAGGGAAAAAGTGAAAAATAGTCAAAAGCAAGTTTATTCTATTGTAAAAACAATTTTTAATAAAAGGGGTAAAACAAGTATGATCTAGCTTTAATGGAAAATAAATTGTCAAAAGCTTGCATAAGACATATGTAAAAACAAAGTTGAAGAACAAGCTTAAGACATCCCTTAAAGCTCTATACCAAGTCAAGCATATTTTGTGAGTGTGGTCATCATTGTTATTGCTTGAGTGAGAGTGTGTTTTCCCATCTTTAAATTGTAAATTCTTTAGAGAAAGGTTTATGGTTCTGGAGATCTTAGTAAATTAAAAGCATTTTTGTGAAAGGATTAAGGTAGTACCTATAAACTACTTTGGGAAATAGTTTTAGTAACACCCATAAATCTACTTACAATAGCTTAGTTGTGCCCGAAAACTACTTCTGTAGAGGTTATTGATAGCATTTAGAATCTATCTTGATAGTGAAGGCTCTAGTGGAAGACTAGAGGAGAGGACATAGGTAGGATTGTGTCGAACCTCTATAAATTGATTGTGTTGATTTCTCATTATTTTTGCACACAACTTTCTTTGTTTTGTACTTGTCATTGCTCTATTCAACCTCCCCTTCTAATGCACTAAAGGATAATAAAGCTTGTCTCTCTATTAAGGCTTAAGTGTTAAGAGCAAAGATCACGGTAAGTCATAAGAAATCACAATCAATCCACAAGCCACCATTCTTGAAAGGAGATGACTATAGGTATTGGAAAAACCGTATGGAAATCTTTCTAAACAATAAAACCATAGATCTATGGAACATTGGAAAAGAAGGAAAAGAAGTTCTAGCTAAATTATTTGGAGATGTTCTTGTTTTAAAGCCTAAGAGTGGATATACAATAGAAGGAAAAAAGGCAAATCTTAAAAATAAATGAGCCATGCACTTTCTCTTTTGTGCTATCCATAAATCTTAGTATATAAAGCTATAACTATGCACATCTGCAAAAGAAATATGGGATACCTTATAGTCTCAGCATGAAGGCATCAACAAAATTAAGACAAAAAAGATACAAATGCATACTTATATGTATGAAACTTTTGTATACTAATATGATGAGACCATAGTTGAGGTGTGCAATAGGTTCATTGACATTGTGGGAACTCTCAAAACTCTTGGGAAGTCCTACTCCAATGAAGATATGGTTGCTAAAATCCTAAGAACTCTTTCCAATGACAAGTGGGAAGCTAAAAAGACAGCTATAAGGGAGGCTAACATGCTGGAAGTCATATCTCTAGATGAACTCATGGGAAAGCTTCTAGCTCATGAAATCACTCTTGAGAAGACATCTGAAAGTTTTAGAGTGAGAAAGAAAGACTTGGCTTTAAAAGCAAAAATGGCACAATTTAAATCCCTTTATTCTTCTTGCTTGCTAACATCTTCTTCTAGTGATAATGAAAATAATAGTGAAGATGAGCACCTTGCCCTCATAACAAACAAAGTAAACATATTTCTTTGAAAGAGTAAAAGGGCAAAGAGATATAAGAAGAAAAGTAGTAAGAGTAAACTTATTTGCTATGGATGCATTAAGAAAGGGCACATCAAGTTTGATTGTCCCAAGGTAAAGAAGAATAAAGCTTATGCCAAGAAATACACCTCCATGAAAGATAAAAAAGTGTACAAAGCTACTTAGGATAATACAAGTGACTCCAAACCTGATGAGGAGGATAATAGAAAAGATCTAGCCAATCTATGTCCCATTCTAATTAAGAAGAGATCAAATGAGTCCTCAAGTAAGTATTCCTCTAACAACGATACTGACAATGATGATGAGAATGAGGTAAATCCTCTTGATTCTTTTTCTAAGGATGAGATATATATTATATCATCTCCAAGATGACCATGAAAGTGGAGACTCTCAAGTCTAGCATCTCCATTCTTAAGAAAGAGAATAAATCCTTAAAGGATTATGCTTAGAGTCAAGAGACATTGGCTAAAGAGGTTGACTCTCTAGCTGCTAAGAACTCTAAGTTCAGAGATAATTTTAGTAAATTTACCAAAGGAAAGGAGAAACTAGACTCCATCCTTGAAGTTCAAAAGAGCCCATCCATTAAACATGGATTAGGATATAATGCTTTTATCTCTGCTACTCTTACTTCCAAGATAGTGTTTGTCAAGGCTAAGGAAGTTAGCAGGCTAAACCTATGAAAATGCCAAAAGTTCCTAAAAAGGGAAATGTCAAAACCAATGGCACAAAGGCTAAGTCTCAGTGCATTCTCACACAAATGAGACATGCTCATTCTAGAGCTAACTATGCCTACATGTATTACTCTTACAAGCCTAAGAGATAAAGTCTCCAAAGGCATAGAAATTGGCACACTCATGTATATAGGTTTACACCTTACATGAGAACACCTCATATGAGAAGCACTCTATACAATTAGCTTAGAGGAGTTACAAACCTCACAATCACCATATGCATGCTTGATTTATAAATAGGACACTAAAGCAATTTAATGTGGAATGCTTTTATTGTGGTATTTATGGCCATATTACCTATCATTGCCTTGCTAAAAGGTATGATGACCAGATGGCTAGAATTAACCTTTAGGTACCAAAGACTTGATTCTCTTTATTTTGTAGATATACTTGAAACCCTGAGTTGGAAATCAAGAGTGGTATCTAGACAGTGGATGTTCAAATTACATGATAGAAAAAAGGGAGTTCTTCACTTAACTAAAGAAATCTAAAGGATTTATAAATGTATCATTTTGAGACAACTGGAAAGCCAAAATCATTGGCATAGGTAAAATTGATAAGGATGTTTACTTATCCATTCTTGATAAAGTTTTGCTTATTGATGGACTCAAACATAATCTACTGACTCTAAGTCATCTTGGTAATAAAGGCTTTAGAGTTTTATTTGAGCCACAAGCCTGCTATATGTTAAGAATAAGTGATAGCAAATCTTTTTCATTAGTAGGAGAATTCATAACATTTATGTCATTGATTTTAATTCTCTTATTAACAATGATGCAAAGCGTCTAGTATCTATAATGGATGAAAGAAAATCCTAGCATAGAAGGCTAAGACATGCAAACATGTAACTCTTCAACAAGCTGAGAGAAAGAAACTTGGTTAAAGGTCTACCTGAAATCAAGTTTGTAAATGAAGGAGTTTGTAAAGCATGTTAAAATGAAAAATAGGTAAAATTTTTATTCAAATCCAAAAACATAGTAAGTTAATATAAACCCTTACAATTGCTTCACAGGGACTTATTTAGACCTACTAGAGTATCTAGCTTGGGAGGCATGCATTATGCACTTGCCATTACAAATGATTACTCTTGGTATACTTGTACGTTATTCCGTCCTCATAAGGACTCTTGTTTTAATGCCTTTAAGACCTCTGCTAAGAGAATTCAAAACCAAAAGGAATTGAAGATCTCTTCAATTATAAGTGACCATGGAGGAGAGTTTGAAAATGCTAAATTCCATGGATTTTGTGATGAGTATGGTATATCACACAACTTCTTTACCCTTAAAACACCACAACATAATCATGTAGTAGAAAGGAAAAATAGAACTCCTCAACAAATAGCTAGGATAATGTTAAATGAATATAATCTTTCTAAATACTTATGGGTTGAAAATATGAACACTTCTTGTTACATGTTAAATAAAGTATTGGTTAGGCTCTTATTGAAGAAAACTCACTATGAGTTATAGAATAATAGGAAGCCCAATATATAATATTTTAGAGTCTTTGGTTGTAAGTGTTTTATTCTAAATAGTAAAGACATCCTTATCAAATTTGACTCCAAATCTGTTGAAGGAATTTTCCTTAGATACTCTACTACGAGCAAAGGGTATAAAGTCTTCAACAACAAAACTCTTATTCTTGAGGAGTCTATGCATGTTTCTTTTTTTATGAATATGATCCCACTTCTTTAAAAAAAAAGAAGATGTTGATGATCTTATAGGTCCCACGAGTGAGCTAAATATTAGAAAAGAAGGGAAGAATGTGGATAAGCCATAAGAAACAAGGAGTGAAGAGAATTCAAATCAACCTCTTTGTACTCCAAATGAAGAGGAAACTCAGCTGGAAAGGGACTGGGTCTTCAAGAAAGATCATCTAAGAGATCTCATTATAGGTGATCCATCAAGTGGATAACAACTAGATCATTATTTAGAAATGCGTGCACCAATCTTTCTTTTATTTCCTTTATTGAGCTTAAGACCATAGATAAGGCCATAAAAGATGAGTATTGCGTTCTTACTATGCAAGATGAACTCAATCAGTTTCAAAGGAACAAAGGATGGACCTTAATTCTTAGACCTCAAAAATATTCCATTATTGGAACCAAATAAGTCTTTAGGAATAAGCTTGATAAGCATGGAACCATAGTTAGAAACAAGGCTCAGTTAGTAGCCAAAGGCAATATAACAAATAAGAAGGAATTGACTTTGATGAGACATTTGCCCCCTATAGCAAGGTTGGAAGCCATTAGGATTTTATTTGTATTTGCATCTCATATGAATTTTAAATTATATCGAATAGATGTCAAGAGTGATTTCTTTAATGGATACATTGATGAAGAAATTTATGTTAAACAACCCCCTCATTTTAAAAGCCATTGCTTTTTGAACCATGTTTTCAAGCTGACCAAAGTCTTATGTGGGTTGAAGCAAGCTCCAAAAGCTTGGCATGAAACGTTGAGCAATTTTCTTGTAAAGAAAGGATTCTCCGAAGGGTTGGTTGACATAACACTCTTCTCTAAAGAGAAGAATGGAGACTTATTACTTATACAAACATATGTGGATGATATTATTTTTGGTGCCACTAATGGTTGCTTGTATGAATATTTCTTCAAAGTGATGAAAAGTGAGTTTGAGATGAGTATGATGAGAGAACTCAAGTTCTTTCTTAGATTATAAATCAAAGAAGAAAAGAGGGAATCTTCATCAACCAAGCTAAATACACAAGAGAACTAATCAAAAGATTAGGCAAGGAAAACAACAAACCATGCAAACTCTTATGAGCACCAACATCAAACTAAGCACAGATGAATATGGTAAGGTTATGGATCAACAGTTGTATAAAGGTATGATTGGTAGTCTTCTCTATCTAACTACATTTAAGCCTAACATTATGTTTAGTGTGTGCTTATGTGCAAGATTTTAGTCTAATCCCAACGAGTCGCACTTGCATGTTGTAAAACACATACTCAAATACCTTAATAATACTCTTAACTTACGACTTTGGTATTCTAAGAGTTCTTCATTTGAGTTAAATACATTTTCATATGCTAATTTTGCACGGTGTACTTTAGATAGGGAGAGCACTCCAGGCACATGCCAATTACTTGGTAAATGTTTCGTGTCTTGGAGTAACAAAATGAAAAATTCAATTACTTTGTCTAGAATTGAAGTTGAGTATATGGCAACAGGTTTTTTCTATTGTGCTTAAGTTTTATGGATGAAGCAATAACTTCTTGAATATAAGGTTATTGTAAATTAAGTGGCCATCAAATGCGATAACATTAGTGCCATCAACTTGTTTAGGAATGCCATTCAGCATTATAGGAGTAAGCATACAAATATAAAACATCACTTTATAAAGGATCAGGTTAATAATGGTGATATTGTATTAGAATTTATTGATACTAACCATCAATTGGTAGATATTTTTACTAATCAAGTTTGTGATAAAAGGATGCAATTCATCAAAAGAAAACTTGGAATGATTGATGGAAGTACATTAAGTTAACATCAACAGTTCTTCTTCTTTACCCTTGTTAATTCATGCATGATCGTTGTTAGTTGATTGCTGATGTGTTATGTGAAATGACTTCAATTAAAATCTTTAGATTCTATAAGCTAAATATTTTTTTTATTACATTATGTCTTGAACAATTATCCCTTTATTAATTGAATTCAAGGCTCTATCAATGAGTTTGATTAATAGTTTACATCAACTTAGCTTTGAAATTGTTTAGTCATTCGAAAATTTTGTTTTAAACTTTGTTTTTTTTTTGGAAAACATGGTTAATAGCCATGACAAATTTGCCAATGATCGTTATGCTTTTTGTGATTTACACCATAAGTTTATGCATACCTCTACAATCATTATGAAATTAAAAATGATCATTATTCTTCACCCAATGGGTGTTGCGAGTAATAACCATTGTTGAATGAAGAACACTTACTTGAACTAGCTAATGGTCATGTCCAACAACCGTTGTTTCATTCATAAAAGCCATCGAACACTCCTAACAATTATATTTTTAAAAGAAATAGGGAGCTCTTCACACTCCTATATATATACCCCCCAAAATGCCAAAGTTGTATTACTTGTGCTTTCATTATGCTTTTGCTCTCTCTCTCTCTCTCACTCACTCTCTATTTTGTTATTTCCTTTGTTTGTTACTTGCTTCATTCATCAAATCACCAAACCAAATGGCACCCAAAGTTGAAATAGCCAAGAGATATAAACAACCTACCCAAAAAAAAAAAACCCATAACCATCATACATAAATTCAAAAATTGAGAAAAACCTAGCCTTAATGTTTGCTTAATAGAAGAAAAGGTCAAGTGAACCATCCTTCACTCCTTAATTATTAAAAAAGGTTAAGTCTATTATAGAATCAAAAGGGAAAGGGAAGGAGATAGAAATAGAGAAACTCTTTTCATTATCTAGAAATTTCACCTTAAAACAAACAAAAAGAAGGAATTGGCACTATAACCCCTTAAGACACATCTAGAGTGAGGTAAATTCTTTGAATGGACCGATATACAAAGGTATGCATTGGCATATCAAGTAGAAGAATTGATTATAGGGATAAGGTAGAAACTCTTATGTCAGATCAAAGAGCCCTCATATCTAGAGCTTACAGTTGAGTTTCTGACTACTCTTAAAGTTCTGAGAGGTGATTGTAATGTATATGAATAAGAAAGGACCATCAATTTCAAACTCTTTGAGAAGAAGTACACCCAAAGGCTAAGTGTGTTGGCAAAATGTTTTGGTGCCACTACTGCTGGAGTGATAGAGCATCCCCTCACTCTCAAAGTGGATGTGAACCAATTCTGAAAGTTAATCACATATGGGAAAAACAACTAGAATAGTAATACTAGCAAGGCATCTAAATTAAAAAGTCAAACCTTAAGGATCCACACATTGATTTATAGCTTGGAACATCAACGACAGAGTCTAATCAAATGGAAATATCATCATCACAAACCTCTTCTATCTCTAGTGCATGAAGAACAAATAAAGAATAAACACACCTTTGCTCTTGATGGAAAGAATAGACAGTCAAGTGGACATAGGAAATGAGTTCATGATAGGGGTATTATAGTACTAGAATTGTGGTAAGACTAAGCCCTTAAGCAAGATCTCTTTTTGAAGATAGAGAGTCTACTAAGCAACCCCACCATGTCAAGTATATAAAGACCATATCCTTAACAAAAGAGGAACTTAAAGCAAAGGACATTGTGTTGGAAAAAACTACCATATAATGAATCCATTAGTAAAAAGATGTTGAGTATATGGATCCTTCAAAGGCTTAACTCACGCCTAATAAAAAAAATTCTAGAAGAAGGAAAAACCCTTGGACCAGACCAGGAAGATGAAAAAGTTAAGGAAGCCATTCAAGCATGGATTGTTATTGTGGAAGTGATGGTATAACTGCTCCTTCCCTACTACTTCTCTCTCAGATTTTAAGTAAAAGGTCTTTGATCAACTTCTCCAACATAGTCAGAGGTAGCAGTTGAACCTAAGGACAAGCCTTAGAACCATCTTTAGGACCTTCACCTCCATTCATTTTTATATACATATTTTATCTTTCTTTCATTTTGATTTTTTTTTTCTAAAATGTTGATGTAAGGGACAACATTTCTTTCGTCAATATAAATATTTTCTCATCTCGTTTATTCTCACTTGAGTTATCTTTGTTGTTTCTTTGCTTATGTATTGCGTTTGATAATGACAAAGGGGGAGAAATAACTAAGTGTTAGAACAAAGGGGAGTAAAATTGGTATTAAATGTAAGAACAAGGCAAGCTAAGAAAGAATGAAAATGTATATGACTTACCTTGTTTCAATTTATTTTAGGACTTGGTAGGTATAAACAATGAAAGGATTATACATATATAAATTGTTTGTTATACTTAAAAGCTTTTATGATGTACATTTCTTCTAAGGATCATTTGCCCTTAATAAATGTTTGTCATCACCAAAAAGGGGGAGAATGATGGATCTAACTTGGGATTTTTGGTAAAGCAAGCTTGTTTTGATGATAACAAACACATTTAAAAGCTAACTTTTATTTAAATTAATGTGTAAGATCTTGCAGGTACATCAATCTTTTTGTCTAAACAGTTTTTGAAAAACTCTAAGTATTCAAACCATCTCTAGGTGGGGTCTCATTCTTACACCATCATGGGGCAAAGAATGTGCGAGGTCACCTCATATCGAGAAGAGATAAAGTCTCAAAAAAAACATTTATGCATAGATACTAAAAGAAAGAACCTTTACATTATTTAAAGGAATATATATAAGAAAGGAAAGATATCCATTTAAGGAGAGAAGGATATATATATATATATATATATATATATATATATATATATATATATAAGAATGGTTAATTTTCTATGATTACATAAGAAAGTATAAACAATAAATGGATAATACCCTTAAATTTTTGTAATATTTAGAAAAATATAAACTCAATACATTTTGCAAAAAGTGAGTTATATAATTTATTTAAAAATATCTTACGTCATAGTATAAACTAGTTGCTATGACTCTCACTTTTTGATTTTCTTAAGGAGATGTTTGGGATAATTAATGAGTATAGCTATTAGTTGTTGAATTTCTAAACACCTTAAATCTTATTTGATTAATCAATCAAGATAAGTGTTGATGTCTATTTAAGAACCTATTAATCGATAATTCATACTTTGAGTGGTTATAATTTAATATATTATTTAAAATAATAATAAAATAAAATATTCATATAAATAGGTGATTAAGTGAATAATATTATTCTGTTTTTTAAAAAAGTAAATGATATTTTTTAAAAAATAGATAATATAAAAATAATTTTTTAGTGTTGTACTTTTTAGTTCCTTATTCTGGAATTTCTTTGAATGATTCTTTGTTTTTATCTATAATTACTTTTAATTATAAAGTTTTATATGAAACTTCTAATCGTTTATGTGTCAAACTATTAATTTGACAAATGAAACCTTTCATCTCAAATATATAGCTAATTAACAAATAACAATCAATTATTTAATTAAATCTAATATTAGAATTAATTATTCACTAGTCACAAATATGTACGTTACACGATACGATTGCAACAAATTTAATTAATTAATTAATTAATTGAATGATCAAAATTAATATATAAATAATAATTAAAATTTATTGTTGTTTACAATATTATTATTTTATAAAAATTACTATCAAGTAAATAAAATAATAAAAAAATATAAATATAATATAAAAATTATAGTTATAAAAATTATTGCCAAATAAATAAGACAATAAAAATAAATTATAATTAAATTAGTATAATAAATTTTAATAACAACATAATTTTTTGATATAGAAATAAAAAAAATTCATAATTTCACTTTTTCATCTGTCATTTTTTTTTATTTTTTTCTTATTACATAAGAAACTAAATACATATTATTGGACTAGGTTGGTCAAAACTAAGTCAAACACATATTTTGATCTTAACAATAAAGATTGATAGATACTAATGGTTTTTTTTTTTTTCAAGTGTTGTTTTTTTTAGTATATAAGTTAGTTTTTCTTTAGAAGTTGGATGACAAACTAAATCTCTAACTTTGAGGAAGACATCCAAATTCACAGTCAGGAACCTGTAATTCGCAATCGCGACCATGAAGTTAGGCCAAAACAATTTGTGGAGGAAATTGTAGCTGTGATCTAGCCAAGAGAAACTTAACTGTCACACAAAGGAAATCGTGGTGGTGTTCGCGTCCAATATCGCGACTAAGAATTTCATAGTTCCAAGGAGGGAACTAAGTCTACAACCACAACACGCCAAATGTTCAAAGTAACCATTGAAATATCAAATTCACGAGGGCAAAGCACCTATCGCAACCGCAACTAAGGAAAGTATTTTCTCCTCACCAAACAGGAATTCGTGGTCTCAGTTGCGCCCAAGAAGGACATCAATCGTGACCGTGATTTTTGGTTGAACAGATGAACATAATGACTATATCTCTTGAAGCACCAATGACACATTGACACGTGGACTAGCTATTAGGTACAAAATGGGATTCTCTGTCGTGATTTCAGGCTTCCCAGTGAAAATTAGAAAATAGCGACCACGACTTTTGTCTTACATGCATTTAATGCAAAATCTGCCTAGTTTCCCTTAGAGATTTAGACATAGTTTGTTAGTAACATCTCTTTGGTAGATGTTGTCTATAAATACTCCACCAAACAGATGTAAATGCAAGAGAATTTCATTTCTTGTAAACAAACTTTTGCAAATTTGATTCATAACTTCTTATTTCTTGTGAATTCTTGATTGTTTGGTGTTAGCATTAAACACGTTTGTAATTAGGTTGAGAGTTAGCCTAAGCTTCCAAAACTCTTGTAAAGGATGAAGTGTGAGTCTGTCCAAAACACTTGAGTGATGCTTTGTATGAGCCTAAAAACATGAAGTGTAAGGGTTGTGTGTGAGCCATAAAACACAATTATATAAGTTTGATGTGAGCTTGAAAACACCAATTTGAGTTGAGTTAAATACCCTATTGTGAAGAATTGAAAAGTGGATGTAGGGTTAGTTAACACCTGAGCTACTATAAATATCTTGTCTTTATTGCTTCTACTTCTTCTCAATTCTCTAAACACCTAATCTTCAAACTAAATTTTTTTAATTTCCCACCAATTCAACCTCTCTTTTTGGTGCACAAGGGCCAACACATATTATTGTGAATGTGAAAAATTTCTCATATTGTTAAACTTTCTAAATTATTTTTAAGTGTAGAACTTTATATTGTTAAACTTTATATATATTAGTTAATTTAACTAAATGCTTAATTTTTAGTTAATTTATCACATACAAAATAATTATATATTATGATTTTATAATATATTATTATTTTATAAAAATTTATTATCAAGTAAATAAAATGATAAAATTACATTTATAATTAAATTAGAATAATAAACTTTAATAATAACATATATTTTTTATATAAAAATAAAAAATTCATCATTTCACTTGTTTTTATTATTTTATTTTAATTTTTTGATTATATAGAAAACTAATACGCATTATTATAAATGTGAACAATTTCTTATATTGTTAACTTTTTAAGTTATTTTTATATGTAAAACTTTTTATATTATTAAACTTGCTATATATTATTTTGGTTCATTAAAAAATGAAATATTTATTTATCACATAGCAAAATAGAAATATAGTATTTTTATATTATTATTCTCTAAAAAGGTAGTAGCAAGTAAATAAAATAATTAAACAAAAATTATAATCAACTTAGTATAATAAATTTTAATAATAATATAATTTTTTATATAAAAAAGGAAATTGGTAATTTCAATTTTTTTTGTTGATTGTTTGTTTAGTTTTTCATGTTCTTAGTCTTTTCTTATTATATAGGACGCTAAACACAGATTATTATTAATGTGAAAATTTTTTTTATATCGTTAAACTTTAAATTATTTTTATATATAGAACTTTTTATATTATTAAAATTTCAATATTTTCTTTTGATTAATTGAATAAACCAAATACTTAATTATTAACTTATTTTTTTACATAATAAAATAAAAATATATTATATTATTACTTATTACAAATATTATATTTTTAATAGAATTACTAGACAAAAGGCAAATACTCATTTATAACTGAATTTTGAGATTGAAATTAGTATATTATATTGATCGATATTGATTAACCTCCATTTTCAACCGTTCCACTTTGAAGCTTTTAACCATCAGCTGCTGTTAGTTTAACAAAATTATAAATTTACCCTTCAACGATAAATTATAAAATGCTCATTTAAATGAATTCTGCCAACTCATGATTCGACAATTGTTTTATATTAACTTTTTTTTTTTTTTTTTGCTAATAGCTGGAGCTTTTAGTATATCGTTATTTTCAATTTTCTTTTTCAATCATAATGGCTTGGGCCTTTTAGAGAATCATTTTTTGCAACATAAGAATTTTACGCTCGTTGTTTTGAAAATGTAATTAAGAATAACTTCATTCAAAATGTAATTAAAAAGAAATTTGTGCCCAACGCAAGATATGAATATTGGCAAGGTAGTTACCCGTCTCCCATACTTCAGAGCCTCATTGGAAAGCCAATTTGCAGCCTTGTTGCCCCCGCGGTGCACATGCTTAACCTGGAAGCACCTGATCTTTCTCATCTATATATATATATATATATATATATATATATATATATATATATATATATATATACACTAGAATTTATATGAAACAACAGCTTGTTACTTGCCAAGCTATTGCATGACATTGTAACTCTATTAATTGGACACATAAATTTATCTAATTAAGAATATAAAATAAATTATTAAAAAGCAATTAAGAATATCAGAAAATAAATAATTAAAAATAAGATAAAAATATTATGTATCTATTATTTATTAAAAACATATTATTTATTTAATATCATATATTATTATAATAAATCTTTAATTTTATTAATATTTAAAATTTATTTTATATAATATATTAAATTATAGGTTGTCCAACACGTAGGTTATCAACTATCATACTAATTATAATGCTCTTGCAACAACATTTAAATTTAAATAATTATTAAAATTTTATAAATACAAATTAATAATAATAGTATTTTAAGTT
Source organism: Omphalea diandra (assembly GCA_949677035.1). Classification (NCBI taxonomy): domain Eukaryota; kingdom Viridiplantae; phylum Streptophyta; class Magnoliopsida; order Malpighiales; family Euphorbiaceae; genus Omphalea; species Omphalea diandra. Next base: position 11,689 of record CATIWR010167986.1, on the reverse strand, counting down.
TGAAAACTATACTTTATAAAGTATGTGAAAAATATATTATTTTATTATATTTTTATTTTATTTAATATATAAAATATTAAGAATATACTCTTAATAATTATTTTATAAATTAACACTAACATCTATATATGATTTACCAAACACTTAATATCTATAATCTATCAATTACATTCAACAACTATCTCAAGTAGATTCTTTTTTTTTTTTTATCACAAACTATATATTTGAATAATTAGAATGATATATATAATAAAGTTCTTTCCAATACTTACATTTAAAATTAGTTTGTTATTACAATAAATTTCATTGCATATATTTGTGCTATCATTTCATTAAATAAAATGTATTTAACATAAGGGTATTTTTGGTAATCATAATTACTTTTTTTCTTTATATTATTATTATAAATCAAACATAATAATTATATATGTTAACAAAATTTTTATTTTCAATTAAACATAATAATATTATATTTTTTAATTCACTTTTCTAGATATTGACCTCAATTGAAAAATGATTGTCACTAAGAATACTGATTCCAAATATGCTCTCAAATTTTGAAAATTGAATTTTATTGCGTTCACATTTGTCGTGAAAGTTTAGGGTTACTATTAGTGTTGAAACTTTCAAAGAAGCTTCCCTTGATATATGGTTACAAATTAAAAGATGCAATCCTCTTTTTGTAAAGCTATATTAAGACAGTCCAAGCAAGCTTTAAAGTGCAATGATAAAGTTAATCATTACAAGAATAATGGTCTCATATAGGATGACATCAAAGGTTTAGAACTTCGGCATTATATGATGTAAAATCATCATCATATAATGAATTAATTAAAGCTTGCTAATGGTAACTTCTATAATTTTAATTCTTTTAAGGTATTGCATGATAATTTTTTTTTAAGATGTAAAGAAAAATTAATGAGATGACTGAAAAGTAGAAAACAGAATGCGAATAAAGAATCATTAATTTTATTTTATTTGAGTTTTTAAAAAAATTAAAAGTTTGTTAGTGTAAATTATTTAAAATCTTATCATTCTAACATATAATTTTGGAAATAAAAATTACGAAAGATAGATATTAGAAGATTAATGAATATTAATATTTATTGTCTATTAACTCTCATTTATATTCAATAAAACATACAATTAATTGATTAAATTTTCATTTACATTTAACTCTTTAATTTCTGTAGTATGGGATCTAAAAAATATTGCTCAATCTTAACTAGAAGTCATGATTTGAAATTCAAAATAGGGAAAAATTAGTCCATTCCTACAGCTCATTCACAAAGTTGGTTTCTCTTTCTTTGTTCTTAACGTATAAAAAATGTATGAAAATGCGTACAACTGAATATAAAGAAAAAGAGATCTAATTCTTCAGGTAAAATTATAAAATAATATATATTTTTTTTATATAAAATGTAAAGTGCTCCATTACAATTACTAAGGATCACTTCATACTTGAAGATGGTTAATGCTTTCTCTCCAAAAGTCTTTCTCTCTCTTTTGGTGCACAACACACAAAATCAATTATATTTCATATTTACGTAGGAATATATATATATATATATATATATATATATATATATATATATATATATATATAATTGTTGATTTGGATCTCACAGCTTGACAGAAAAGACATGCTTGTTCCACTGTTTATCCCTTTATTGCTTTCTGTCTTTCTTGTCACCTTGTCTTTCTTTAGCTCTCTTTATCTTTTCCTTTCTTTTCTCTCTTTTTCTTTTGTTTTCTTTTTCCTTTCTTTTTCTCTGATTTCTCAGCTGGGTACCTGATTCTCTTCACCAGCTCTTTCTCCTTCTCTTCAGAGATATAATGATTTCAAAATGATAGTACACAGCAGTAGTAGTAGTAGTAATAATAATAGATTTTATCAATGTGGCCTGCCCAAGGTGAACTCCAAATTAGGCTTCTTGGGGCTCGTCCCACCTGAAAGGCTTGATGAGCTTACATCTGATATTCTTTCATAGCTTAAGCACTTTGGTTCCATGTCCTTCTGTATATATGTGCATATAATACAATCAAATATTTAGGCAAATAAACAAAAAGAAAAAGAAACAGGGCATATACATATACATATACAAGAGAAACGTGTGAAAGTGGAGAATCAAAAGGACATTTTTGACTAAGGGAATAATAGAATATTTATCAAAGGAGGGGAAAAAAAAAGAAGAAGAAACAGTTGCTATAGATGACGGAAAGAAAGGAAGAAGAGAGAGAGTACATTTTTGAAAGCCTGATAAAGCGTATGTCCTGTGTGCAGGTGCAGCACTCTAGCTAATACCATTATTCTATGACAGTTTGTATTATCATCATTTTTCAGTTTGACCCTAGCTAGCTAGCTACTTAATTATTAACCTGAACCCTTAGACATTTATCAAAACATTTATAAAAATGGGACTCAATACCGGTTTTAGGTGATATCTAACTATGGTAATGTAACTACCTTTTATACAACTCAGCTCAGGTTTAAAAATGCAGAAACAAATTTAAGCTGCTTCCTCTGTCTTATTTTTCTTTTTTTTTTTGGGTTTTTTAAAGGCAAATGAAGTAAAATTATATTTTGCTAGGCGGCTAAAAGGATTGAACTTTCCACATGTCAGGTCTCCCGAAATTGCTAAAATGGACCTTAATTTTTTGTTGAAAGAACCTAAATTAAACTGGCTTTTCAAAAGCCTCCGCGTTTTTTGCTTCTTTCTTTCTAATTTACATGACTTGTTGAAGAAAGGAAAATAATAAAAGAAAGAAAGAAAGAAAAATACATTCACTTTTTCTTCTATCGATCATTCCTACCAACTATCTCTGTATGGAGGACAATTTGGGGAAGAGAAGATTTGATGTTTGGTACCTCATGAAGGGCCGGTAAGTTTCCTCCAGAATCCTTTGGTTTCACATGCAACCAAGCTTCCCTGCTACAAACCAACAGATGGAAAGAATATTTGCTATCAGTGGAAGCCATGCGGGGGGGGGGGGCATCATATTTTACTGTACTAATTCTCCTTCACTTTACATTTTAGGTTTTATTATATATGCTACAGATTGAGATAAAGTTGAACTCAACCCATGTGATAGCCCATTACCCAGAACAAGAGATTACAAGGAAGTTTCAAAGGGCATACAGCTTTGGCACCAAGATTTCCACTAATGGGTCCATCATTGGGTTTTTAGCTTTGACACTAAGTTTTCCAATTTGTAGGACCCATCTCAAATGGTAATAAGTCTGAGCCCACAAAATCTGAAGGAAAGATATATCTTCGTTTTTTTTTCGTTTGATATCAGTCAAAAATGGGATTCTATATCATTCATTATGCCTTTGAATGGTAGGAGAGAGTGTGCGTTGGTGTTCTCTTTTTTACTTCCTTTTCACCCACAACTAGAGGAAGAGTATAATTACCCCATCATCTTGTGTTAGTTTTCAGTCTTCATAGTAGTAGACAGAGAACAAAACACTATTTAAATCATTGCTTCTTCCATATCTATTTAATTCATTGATTCTTACATATATCTATCGTCTGTCGTAATTTTTTTTCATGCAACTGTGTCAGTATGTGGTGTTTATGTGTGTGTAGAGAGAGAGAGAGAGAGAGGGCTACTCATATAAAAGAATATAATAATTATTAATACAGATATAAGCTTGTTTTAATTAGTTGAAATTATTTAATCAAACAACCTATAGCTATTCCTTTCTATAAATCTCACGTATATGTAGTAATGTACGAAGTCCAAATGCTAGTGGATTGGTTAGATATGAATTTACTCATTTTAAAAGAAGGAAACAAGAACAAAGAACAGAAAAGAAACAATCCATAACATGAATTGTAAGATAACAATTATAATTCATCATACACTTTTCTCTTCTGTTCTGTCCTTAATTACCACATGCAACTTATATATATAAATTTAACGCAAAAATTTTTCAAGTACGCTTGGCTTTAGCGCTTTTCAGAGATTAAATGCAACATCAAGCAAATCCTAGAAGTTGAATATCCCATAACCTAGGAGTTAAAAAACGGAAACTCTAGCAACTCCACTGCCCCTTAAGAATTTCTGATTTAACAAAAATTAGAAAAAAAAATTCTTAGGACTTAATCAATTTTGTTAATGCAGGAGTGACACAAAACAAGCGCAAAGTTAATGCATGCAAAAGTTCAAACCTTGAAGAATTGCTCCAAAGACCGGTTGATCTTCCTACTTGTTGCGTTGATAGTTCAGACCTCCTTAAGTTTTGAATATCAAACATCAAGTCTTCAGAAGTATCTCCTGATGATCCATTGCCGAATACATCTGAATGTCCTGTGAGCACAAAATAGAAAAATTAAAACCCAAAAATTTAGGAACATTATACTAATTAATATAATATTGGATATGCATAAAAAAAATTAATATTTAGTCATTTTAACCTGAAGAAGCAGCTGCTCGATCAGTTGTCTTTACCGTTCGATACATCTGCAGTTGCAATGCTTTAAATTTCACATTCTAGACTTTGTTAATAGTATCAGATTAAGATTAGGGTATGATTGAAATAGTCATTGTAAGTAACAAACAAAAAAAGAAAAAATGATGCAGACAAAGGTGAAAACAGGAAAATGAGGCTAATATACTGTTGAGATACTGCAGAAATGGTCTTGTGCAGTGCAAGTACGAACCAAAGTGAGTGATATATGGAACTACAAACAGAAGCATTTACGCTCAAGTAAATGCATATATGTACGTGTGGATGACAGTGTATGTGTCTGAATAACCATGGTTAAGAAAGCGGGGTTGATAAACCCATCTGTGAAAGATATCATTGAGGAATGATGGTGTTTTGTACTTGTTTATTATTATTATTTTTTTGTTTTGTTTTTGCCATTTGGTGCAAGTGAAAAAGTATTTTATAAAAGAAACTAAAATAATTGGAAGTTTGTCTTGGCTTGGCAGTCCATGACTCTTCTTTTTTGAATTCCTCGGGCAATGTCTTACTTGATTTCTGAAGTCGATAATACACACAAATACTCTCTCTCTCTCTCTCTCTCTCTCTCTGTGTATGTGTCTGGGTGAGGGGTGATATTTACTTGGTCTGGTTCGTTCTTCCAAGCAAAAAGCTATTTATTAGCTAGCAGCACCATCAGATCTAGCAGAAAAAGAAGTGCTAAGGATTTTAGAGACCTTCTGCAGGAAAACATCGGAATTTGTAAATTATGTGTTAATGCCTTCCAGTAATGTAGGCTATCAAAAGGCAAATTCTATTTATCTCAGAACCATTAACAATGCATCAATTTAAGACTATTGTTGCACCAAGATTTTGTTACCACAAAGTAGAAAGAAAACAAACAATGAGCATTTTACTAAAAATAAGAAAACAAACAAGATCACAATGCGAGATTAACAAATAAATTAATTAACCACAGAATGTGAACCCAGTTCAGATTGATAGAGAAGATGATGGGTTTTTACCTGCAAATGAGATTTAACATGCGCCAAGGTGAGATCTTTCACATCCATGAGCTCAAGAACTGACTTGGGAGTAGCCCCTGAACCCGATAATTACATATAGAGAGAAAAACAAGAAGAAGAAAAAAAAATGGGTCAAATTTCTTTCACATGTATCTCTTCATATGTTATCGAAAGTTAAAAAAATAATGAGTAAAATGGTGAGAGAATTAGGGAAAAAAAAAAGGAAGAAAGACAAATCTGTAAAGGTAAAAGGAAAGCTAAAAAGCAAGTCCACGAGGAAAGAAAGACACATAATAGTGAAGCATACTTTCATGGCCACCCAATAGCTCAACAGCATGAACAAAGCGAGCATGAAGTGTGGTAGTCCACCGCATCCTTGGAGCTCTCATGCTGCGTTTGGCTGGAAACCTTGGCAACAATCTTGATCTTATCAAACCTGGAGACTGGAAGCGGGGACATAAGGTTGCAGAGGTAGAGTTATTGTTAGCTAAAGAGGAAGTCTTAGAGCAAGTACTATCAAAAGCTTGTTGAGAGAACTGAAAAGTAGTAGAAGGAGGAGGTTTTTGGTATACAGGAATGCCTCTTATGGGTCTCAAGAAACCAAGGTCTTGACTTAGCCCTTGTTGCTGTTGTTGTTGGTGCTGAAAGAGGGAATGATGAAGATGGTTTTGTCGGATGTTTTGAGGGTACTGATTGTTTTGTTGAAAGGTATGGAAAAAACTGTTACCATTATGAAAATTGCTAGTGTTTTGAAGGAGGTGAAAATGGTTGGAGTTCAACTCTGAAAACCTTGGATTTGATAGGGAGAGCTCAAAACAAGTCTCTGGTTTTACCATTGAAGACAGTGAGTTTCTTGAGTCCAAAGCTCTCTTCCAAAATCCCAAATCCATTTTTTCTTCTGTTCTTCTCCAGGTTGATGTGGGTTTGTTGCTGGGTGGGCTGATTTGGAGAGATAAATCTGGTTGAGCTGGGAATAGCTCCATAACTGAGCAACCGAACAACCCCTTCTCTCTTAGGTCCTCTAATTTCCTCCTCTTTGTCTTCCAGTTGTCTCAGTTTTTCTTGAGATAGGGCAATAGAAGGGTGTGTGAAATCTTCTGAGATGTTTTCAGCAAATGCGATTTATAAATTTGAAAAGAGCTTTTCTGGGTTTCCTATGTGATGTGCTTTTGGTTCTATTAGAGCGGAGTAGTTGCAGAGATTTGAGATTGAAAGAGAGAGCGAGAAGAAATGACAAGATATGAAGTGAATGGTTGTTTCTTTTGTGCGAAGTATATGCGAGAAAATGACACTTGAGGGTCTACAAGAGGAGAAAGAAAGAGAAAAGAGAGTCGTTGCCTTTCAGGACGTCGGTATAGGATATTAAGGTGTGAGAAAGCTAGAAAAGAAAGAGTAAAATTAAGCTTGGAACTTTAATTCTTTTTTACAAGTCCTTTTTTCCTTAACTCTTTGTTTTTCTTTTACAGAGAAAAAGGAAGATTTATTTGTAAAGCTTAACGTGTGCATTATACTTGCTTTGGGTTATTATACCATATACCTCTATCCATATAGTAATATAGATCAGAACTCGTCACACGTGAGAACAAAAATCCATGCCTTTTTTCCTTAATATACTAGCGTCTGTTACGCTCAGTTAATAAATTGTATGTTCATTTTTTTGTAAACTATAAGTTCATTTTTTTTAATATAGTGTAAGTTCATTTTGTTATAAATTGTAGATTCATTTTTTATAAATTGCAGGTTCATTTTTCATAAAGTATAGATTCATTAGTAATAAACTATATATTTATTTCTTATTCAAACTTCTCTATGATGATTTTGTGAATTTAATGTAAATTATCAGTTTATTTAGTATAAACTATGTATTTCTTATTAGTAAACTGTATGTTAATTTTTTTTATAAAGTATAAGTTTATTTTTTTATAAATTGTAGTTAATTTTTTATAAACTATAGGTTCATTTTTTTTTATAAAGTGCAAGTTCATTATTTCTAAATTGAACAAAAAGAATCAAATATACAAAAATATAATAAAAAACACAAAAATCACAGAAAAACTAATAACTAAAGATTAAAACAATAAAAATGAACAAAGAACTTATAATTCATTATTAGTAAACTGTAGGTCCATTTTTTTATAAAGTGTAGATTCATTTTTTTAATAAAGTATAGATTTATTTTTTATAAACTGTAGGTTTATTTTTTTATAAAGTGCAAGTTCATTATTTATAAAGTGTAGGTTCATTATTTCTAAATTGAACAAACTAAAATCAAATAGATAAAAACAGAATAAAAAACACAAAAAGTACAAAAAAAAACTAACAACTAAAGATTAAAATAATAAGAATGAATAGATAATTGTAATTTATTATCAATAAATTATAGGTTCATTTTTATAAAGTGTAAGTTTATTTTATATAAACTGTAGATTTATTTTTTGTAAATTGTAAGTTCATTTTTGTTGTCCTTTGGCATCAAGAAGGGAGTTTAAATTGGTGTATAAAAATTTAAAGGACAAAGAAGAGGGGAAGAAGAATGAGTAGAATTGAGACAACGATTTATAGTGGTTCGGGTATAATTGACCCTACGTCCACTTCCTAATCTACTAATTGGGTATTTCACTATCTCAAGGTGTTTTCAAGCTCACATCCAACTTGTACAACTTGTGTTTTGATGGCTCACACATAACCTTACAACAATGTGTTTTTAGGCTAACACACAACCTCACTCAAGTATTTCACTAGGTTCACACTTAAATCTTTCTTGAAGTGTTTTTACAAACTAACACTACAACCTTACAACTTGATGTTTAATGCTCACACCTAACACTTACAATTTCATAAAAAAAATTGAAGAAAATAAGTAGCAAAGATTGAGAGCTTTAATTACTTGTAATAAATTTTTTAGCAACCTTATTCATGGCTGTTTGGTGGAGTATTTATACCCAAACTTCACCAAAGAGACGTTGCAGACCATAGCTCATCAAATCTTTGAGACATACTTGACAGATTTTGCATTAAATGTTTGACAGTCTCAATTCACAGTAGCTACTACTCATTAGCGGTCGCAAAATCCAAATTTCTAAAGGAAAATCTGATTTGTGTCTAACGGCTAGTCCACGTGGCAGCTTCTAATTAGTTCACCAGGAAAATATAACTGTTGCTCTTTTACCTACTTTCAGAAGTCGCAGTCATGAGCTTTCTTGTACAGAATGCGACAGAGGACGCAAATTCGTATGCCAAAAATGATTATCTTCTTCTTCACGATTCGCGGCTGCTACCAACAAGATGCCTCTGCGAAATTTGACTTCCAACGGTCTGCTGTAACATGTGTCATGCTGTGACTGTGGACTTGCTTCCCTTTTGAGTCATTTCAAAATTCGCGGTAGCGACTAGGGTGTGACACACACCGCAATTTCATCTGTCAATTTTGGACTCTTTCATTTAGATGAATCGCGACCAAGAATGGCTCCGCGATTTCACCTGTCTGCTTTCTAGCAATGCTTCTTTTCATATCGCGGTTGTGAATACAAAGTAGCGGTCGTGATTTAGAAGTCATTTTTCATACTTGAGGAATTTTGAGCTTCATACAACTTCCAACTTTAGATAAAAACTAAAGGCTGCAAAATAACACTAATTTGAAATATTAGACATGATCAATCTCTTTTGTTAAGATCAAAAGAGGTCCAAGACTTGGGTTAACTACCCTAGTCCAACAATTTTCTATAAAGTGCATGTTCATTATTCCTAAATTGGATAAAAAGAATTAAACACATAAAAATATAACAAAAAAATAAAAAATACAAAAAAATTAGTAACTAAAAATTAAAACAATAAAAACAAACAGAAAATTCATAAAAATCAACAATTGAAAAACAATCAACAAACTCTTTCTCAAAAATTTCATTCATTAATTGCAGTTGGAACAAAATAATATAAGAATAAATAATCAAAAAACATATAACAAAAACAAAAAAATCAAACAAGAATAGAACAAGAATCATTGAAACAAAAAATCCAAAATAAGAAGAAAAATGAACTTACAAAATAGAGAATAAAAAAAGAGAGAAGCGTCAACTATAAACTCTCGTTAACATCGCTAATAGCAACCAGTGTGAATCTCTTCCACTGTATAAAGAAATTGCACAAAAAGTATCATGGACATGAGTCCATGATATAATTTGTTGCTTTCTAAACCCATACATTCTTCTCCAGACACAAGTTTCACTTTCTTACTAAAACCCTAAATTTTGAGAAAAGGTAGATTAAGAAAAAAACACTTTGATCTTACAAATCTTTACAAATCTAAAATTATAGCAATTTTAATGAATTCCATAAAAAATAAATTACAGTTCAAACATTCATTAACTATAATATTTTAAGAAAAGAATAACAATTTTCATAAGAAAATTCACAAAAAATAAAAATATTGAACATTTAATGCAAAAAAAAAAAAAGGGTTCAACCAAACAAATTAACACAAAATGATGTTCGAATGGTAAAATATTTTTATATTTCAAGATATATATATATACACACACACATACATATTTTTATCTTCTATAAATTTTCTTTCTTTTTTTTTCTCCTTCAAAAAATATAACCAATAGATGATTGCTATGCATTTATTTTGCCAAAATGCATTAAAATTGCTAAAATTCATTCTTTGTAAAGATTTTGTAAGGTTGATGTTGATTTTTGTAACCTTTTGATTAATTATTGAAATCGAGATATAAGTTAAGAATTTTTTTTTAATTAAGCATTAAATAAGAATAATCAACAATATAGATACACATACCCAGTTGCTATTTTCTCCTTATCCCAGGGTTTCTTAATTTCCAATTACAACCACTCCTTGTAGTCATGATGAAACCCTAACTCTCATACATCAAAATGTAATACTTCTTGCTTACTCTTTTTGACTCTCCACATCATGGTCTCGTCATTTTATCGGGAGAAGTGGGTTGAAGAGTCTTTTTCTTTTCCCTGGTTTTAAGAGTCTTTAATTTTTGGGGGAGTTAGCCTGGGTGGATGGTTTTCAATAATTAGGCTGGGGTATAACTCGAGTTAACTTTTACGACACCAAGCAGAGATGAGCATTTCCTTTTATCTTGTTGTGAATATGTTTTTACAGTTTTATACTTTCTTAAATGCTGCTCCAGTAATGACACAGAATGCACTGGTCTCTGGCTTACTGCCCATATATGTGTTTGAGACGACAAAATTTATCTGCTTAAATCAACCTAAGAAATAAAATTAGGGCATAATATTTCGGGCAACCCAGTTACAAGGGCATGTTTGGCTTTCAATTGGCGATTGCCTGTCTTTCGTTGATTATTTATGAAGTTAAGCAATAATATTCAATACAAATTTTAGATTCAGTTAAAAACAATCCATTATATGAAAACAACAAAATAATGATATAATTTAGAAATAAAATTAAATGTGCCACTATTTAGTGATAAAATAGTGAGAAAATGAAAATATAAATACCTTTAGAAAAATATTCAATATTTAGAGACAAACTAGTGATTAAATTGCGATAAAAAGCTGAGTAATGGAATAGTTTCATCACCAAATTCAATATTAAAAATTGAATTTAGCAAAGATATTGAGATAGAAGTTAGTGACGGACATGTATTCTATCACTAACTTATTACATAAGATATTGAGATAGAAGTTAGTGATGGACATGTATTCCATCAGTAACTTATTACATAAGATATACACTAAGGCAAATATACCAATGCTTTTAAGAAAGACCCTAATTAATTAGAGATAGTTTATCGCTAAGGCCAACTATAAAATAATTTCTATATTGTTAGCTTAGCAACGGACAATTTCATCACTAAGTTGACAATATAAAAATTATTTACGATTGGTGTCACAACCCAAACGAAGGTCAAATAAGTACTAGACAATAGGTAGGATTAAGATTTCCAGATACAATAAAAAGCTAAAATCATTCACAAAATTATATGCTATTCTTAAACCATAAACTTAAATGCACACTGGCTCATGATTACTAGAACTAAGGTTAACTCCTAGACAGTGTTGTTTTAAACTTCCATTTTGCTTTCTCTTCTTTTTCTTTCTTCTCCTTCATATATATATATATATATATATATATATATATATATATATATATATATATATATATATATATATATATCTAACTTTAAAAAATATCATTTTCTAAAAAATATACATCAATTTCATCTCTATAAGTTTTCAG
>CATIWR010167964.1:0-48268 GCA_949677035.1 Omphalea diandra | reverse complement strand
CATCATATTTCATATAAATTTTTATCTTATGTATGTGTATTTTTATTATTTTCAACAGACGATTACTCTCAAATTAATAAAAATTTTAAAAAATTGTAAGTGAAGTGACTTTGATCACTGATCAGTACACAAAATGAAGGTTATACAATGAAAAGGAAAATTACTAAATTGGTGTTACGGTAAATGAATTCATATACTTTGTGGTCTGCCCATATAATTAATTAATGAAGCGTTTGGTTCCTAAAAACTTAGGAGTGGATTTAGGTTTTCAAGTTATGTCAAAATAGTTTATGTATACTCAGTCAATAAAGTAAAACAATTTTTTCACCAAGTTATATTAGAAATGGAGTATACGATGTTATAAACACAGATGTGGATTTGTGGTTTTCTAGCGCTATTATGTTTTTTCTATGATAAAGAATTTATACTTTTAACATATACTCAACCGTTACAATATAGGTTTTACTGACAAATTCAAATATTAAATTATAAATTTAAATTAAATTTAAGTTTTGACTAATGTTTTGTTTTATTTATATTAAACCCTTTTACATTTCCTCAAATTTTTTTTAAAAAAAAAAATGAATTATTGTTCAAAATGCTATTCTCCTCATTGAATAAATGAGATCCTCTCAGATATTACGTCAAATACAGCTTGATAACTGTGTGAGGAAATGATGGAGAAATGGTTTAACAAAAAATAAAAAGCTAAGGATGTTTATTGAAAATGATGAGATGATCGTGATCCTAAATTTTTATTTTCTATTTATATGCAAGTCAACTATATCTGTACTGCGAATCAATGAGGCCTTTAATGTAGTATTATTTTTCATATGACTGAGAGATGATGAGGGGGCTGGATGTCCAATTCCCCAAATGTGCCCTAAGTGTGTGGCCACTTGACACAAACTTCTGTCGTTTTCGGCTTACTCATTAGCACGTCGTATTGCTTATTCTCCATTTCCTTAGCTGTCGATCCACTGTATTCTCCACTCCGACTCTGTGTTGCAACCCAATACAACAAACAAGCGTGTTTTCTTAACTGGTCCACTCCCCACACGTAAATGCCTCACTTATTCAAGTTTTTCCATGTAGCTTCCCTCTCCACATTCTCACCACTATTTGTACCCTCGTTCTCTTTCTTTCTTCTTCACTCCAATCCTCATCACTTCCCTTTCCTATTAAATATTGAATATATTTTCACCTTGTCTTCTCTATGGCTTATTTTGTTGCTCCACGTTTTCTTTTGAAGCTAGTTTTATTTTTCTTTCTTGTTCATTTTTGCTCTGCGGCAAGACGACTAGCTGGGTCTGATCAAACCTAAGAATCTTTGCTTTTCAAGTACCATAATGGGCCTCTTCTTTGTGAGCAAATTTCTATCAACTTGATATGGTACGGCAACTTCAAGCCTGCTCAACGTGCCATTGTATCTGATTTCATTACCTCCCTTTATTCTTCTAACCAACTTCAAACCCAACCTTCTGTTGCTACATGGTGGAAAACAACTGAGAAATATTACCATCTTATTAAATCCAAGAAAAGTTCTTCTCTTTCCCTCTCTTTGGATACACAAATCTTTGACAAGAGATACTCATTAGGCAAATCGCTGTCCGATAAGCACATTGTTCAATTAGCTTCAATGGGTGGCCAAAAAGATTCTATTAATGTCGTTTTGACATCATCTGATGTTGCTGTTGAAGGGTTCTAGCAGGTGTGCTAGCCATGGATCTGTTATAGCTCCTCAAAAAGTCCATGGTAAGAACTCTAAATTTGCTCACATTTGGGTTGGGAATTCCGAGACTCAATGCCCTGCCCAATGTGCTAGGCCATTCCACCAGCCAATCTATGGAACACAGAGCCCACCACTTGTTGCGCCCAACAATGATGTGGGCGTTGATGGGTATGGTTATCTATTTGGCTGGCCAGTTGGCAGGGACTGCGACCAACCCATTTGGAAATGGCTACTTTCAAGGCCCAAAGGAGGCTCCTTTGGAGGCTGCATCGGCTTGTCCTGGGGTTTATGGCAAGAGGGCCAATCCTGGTTATGCTGGGAAACTTTTGGTGGATTCAACAACTGGTGCTAGCTACAATGCTCATGGTGTCAATGGCAGGAAATACCTTGTTCCTGCTTTATTTGATCCTTTTACCTCAGTATGTTCCACTTTGGTCTGAAATAAAAGATCCTCCATTGGACGTGCTCATTTCTTATAGCTAGATAGCATAATTGTGAAAGAAATTCTTTGATTTTTAATCATTCAATTCATTCATTTGTAGCACTATTACATAATGAAGAGGCAAAAATTTTTTTTTTCTTTTGCAATTGATCGATTTTCTATTTCTATACCTAAATATCCACATTGAATATAAGCCTTCCAGTTTTTGTCTTTTTTCTCTCATTGGTTTCTAAGTTTTGAAACTCCTAATTTCATATGGGCTTGCAAATCAACCAGGTTATTCGTCAACGGTTTCGGCCGCTCGGCTTAATAATGATTCACATTGGCTCAGTTAAATTTATAATAAGATAATTTTAAGCCTAATTTTAAAGTTCATTTAGTAAATTAATTAAATTTAAGTAAAAACTTGTTGACACTCATCATTTAAACTCAAGTATTAACGTTTTCAATTTTTCTATTATATCAACTGTATAGTATACCAAATGATATTTTTATTATATAAACAATTAAAAATAAATTTTACTTATAAAATATTTATGACAAATATTGTACTTTTAGATTGTGAAAAAAAATCAATCTTATTAGAACGTATTAAGGAATACTTAGACTCTCAATTAGGATCATATAACAATCAATCAACAGTTGGAAAATCATCTATATAATGGTTTATATTTATTAGGGATATAATATTTTAGGTACATAATAAAATTAACTAGTTTCAATAGCATTGAAATATTTTTAGAATAATAAAAAATGTTTATTTATAAATAGTTATGTGATATTAATAAAAAAATATTTTTAAATATAGAATACTAATAAAAATTGATTTTCAACACTATTGATAATGTCATAATAAATCAGTTTTGAAATTATGATTTTATTTTCATTATAACCCCTTATTTGATAATTTTATATTTTTATCAATTATAAATATTCTTATTATATATGATGTTATAGTATGATATAAACTAAAATTCATATGATATCTCTGAATAAATATAAAAGACCATACTTAATAAACAATCAACCTCAAATAATCAAAATTATAAAAAAAAAAAAAAGATAAAAATATTCACAAAGAGAGATAGAGTAATGAACATAAACAAAGACTCTTAAATAATAATAATAATAATAATAATATGGGATAAAATAATCCATTTTATTAAAAAAAAAGGAAATGAATCGAAAAGAAATTTATTATCAGCGGCATATATAGACAATAGTTTCAAAATTCTAAAAAATATATTTAAAAAAGAAAATAAAAAGAGACGATTATGGTTTTAAGAGGGAAAAAATTTTTGAGAATTATGGAAAATCATCTCCTATTGATTACTAAATTTTTTTTTATAAAAAAGTTCTATGTGTAATTTTTGAACTTTAAAAATTGAAAAACAATATTAGTTGTTTGCATATTATTTTTTTTTAAAATTAATTTGTTTCTGCTTGAATCTTGACCACATGCAAACTATAATAAAGTTTTTTTAAAAAATATAATAATTCAATTTGGATATTTTTTAAAGAACAAAAACTTATATAATAAACAATTTAAATACAATTTCAAAAAAATACTTCAATAATTTTTTATTATATTTTAAATTTAATATATTCTATTATGAATCATCTTATTTTTTTACTAAGTAATCTACACGGAATAATAATAGTATGACAAATTATATTATAAACCATTGTTTATAATATTTGGTATTCCTTTATTTTTTTGTTGTGTTTTTGAGAAAGTCACGTGTGAGGTTTTAAGTTATTGTTTGTTCTCTAATTTTCGATTCTATATTTTTTGTTTTTCAACTTTAGTATTTTTTTTGTTTGATTATCTATTCTGTATTCTTCTATTTTTGCTTTCTTCTTGTCTTCATTATTGTTTGTTCTTCTATGATTCAACTATGATTTTGCTTTTTTTTTTTTTTTTTTTTTATGAAGTTTGTGAGAATCCGGTTGTGGATTCTTTTTTAAAATTTTGGATTTTGTGATTTTCAGTTATGAATTTTCTTTTTCTTTTTCTTTTATTGTTTTAATCTTTATTTGTTAGTTTTTCTATATTTTTTCTATTTTTATGTATTTGATTTTTTTCATTTTTTTTTTATGTTTTTTGTTTAGTTATGAAATATAGATTCATTAATTTGTGTATCTATATTCATTAGTTTAAACTCACAGGTTCATTTGTTATAGAATGAAAGTTTATCAAAATTTAATATAATGTTCATAAATTATATATTTTTGTTCATTTTTTAATTATAAAGATTCATTTTGTTATAATTTATATGTTCATTATAGTTTAAAGCAATGTGCGTAAGTTTCATTAGTTGAAATTGAGGTTTATTATATTTGTGTATAAGATTCATTAGTTATAAGGTATAGGTTCATTTGTTATATAGCCTAGGTTCATTATAAATAAATTATAGGTTCAAGAGTTTAAGTCACATACGTTTGTTATTATTTAATTTAATTTGATTTGATATATTGAACCTATATTTGATAACTAATGAACTTTATGATTTAACAAATGAACCTATATCATTAGATTAATGAACCTATAATAGAGTAATGATCTTAAAATTAAAAGTGATGAACTTATGGTGAATAACTATTGAACCTTCATGTTGTAAGTAATAATTTGTAATATTTGACTAATGAATCTAAATAAAATAATGAATCTATTTTAAATTGACACATATATAGTGCATATCTAACTGATGATTTTAGATGTTTTAACTAATAAACTTACAATAAATGAGTAGTAAAAAATAATAATAATACTAATAGACACATATTTTTTTTTCGCATATGTGATAAACTCATTGTCTATATTGTTATATAGACAGATATTATAACATAAGAATCTATAATAGTATTGTGTCTAATGAAGTCCAAAATCAGGCCTCATATTTGCATGGATATTGTTGGCTTAACTTGGCAGTACATTGAAGATAAATCAAAGTATCAAATATATCCATAAACTTGTTTTTTAATAAAACTGAAGAATAAAATAAACTTTTTTTTTTTATCAAATTTACCTCTTAATTTATATTTTTTTATCAAATTTATCGTCGAAGTGCCTCTAAGTCTGATTTTCTTAAATGTGTTTTCTGACCGTATAATTATACTCGTTCATCTAACTGTAGCAGATATAAAGGAATGAGTTAAATATGTGTACAATGATGTATAAAAATATTGTTCAATGATAAATTTGATAAAAAAATATAAATTTAAAAATAATTTTGATAAAAAAATTTATTTTATTTTTTATCACTGAAAGACGAATTCAACAGCTTTCAGGTGCTTAAACCATTTAAAAAATGAAAGAGACGTTCCATTGTGATTAATCCTGATCCGCCTAAACTCAACTCCTGATTCATCAAATTCCGCAACAAAAACGTTCGAAATTGCGGGGCCCAAACTTGCCACCACTTACACGGAAATTCAATGCATCATAGTCAATTATCTTGCACCAACCTACACTCCCTTTGTTTTTCCAAATTATTCCCACGCGATTACAACTTTGTAGCTCCATAAGACCATCACTTTCTCAACCCACACATTAAAAACCATTTTATACGTATCAAATTATTTTAAACTATTTGAATTATGTTTAGAACACAATAATAATAATTTGAAATATATTATTATTATTTATTAAAAAGGAGAGATAAATAAATTATTTCACATTCTTAATAAATTGTGTCAATCACGTACACGTTTCAAAATAACATTTGTTACACTTATATCGTGACAAAAACTTAAAAGTGTTTCTATAAATTGATTCATTGAGTCTAGCCGTGTCACTAATTTTTGGTTATAATAAATTAGACTCGAATTTATTTTATATACATATATATCATTGAATTAGAAATTTAAATTTAGAAAATTCTTCTCCTTTATGTATTTATAATGTTCTAACACAATGTATGGTGAATCACACGGTACCCATTTGGAAGTAAGTAAGGCCACCTCTTCCACCAAATCCTGTCATGTTGCCACTAGGCAGTGGCCATATCGTTCGGGCCAAGTGCGCTTGTGAATACACGGGAGGTTCATTAAAAATTTGAAATCCATGGCTACATAAATTATTGACTGCTTCATTAACTTGGAATAAATTAAAGATAACAAGCAAAGTAGCACTGCCCACCCATTATACGTTTCCGACCCTTTCTTGGTTGGTGTTTGTCGCCTCTAACAGTTATAATAGGGATGGAACCTGGATCACATATCTCCTAGGAGATGCACACTAAACTAACTATCAACCTATGTAGTGTATAATGCCTCACCTTTCCGACCATATATATAGTCCAATTCCAATACAATGTTTGTCAGAAGTGGTCATTATCGCGTGGGAAGTTTGCTCCGTTATGTATGTTAGCCAAAAACAATTGAAATTGTACAGTATGGAACATCATTGCACAATATAATAACCAAACGTACGTTGCATTAAGCATCAAACCACTAATTTCATCAATTCTGAACCTCAAAATATGTACCACAGTCCACACACAAATGGGCACTATCTCTGATCCAATACGCATGTTACATAATATGAAATTATGTGACATTCAACTGTTGCATATGGTCCACATATGTCACATAGTTTAAACTCCACAAGCCAAGTAGCATCCCCAAACTGTGTATCAAATACTCTTTTTTCAAGTTTATGTGCTACGCTAATGTGCAATATTTAAATAGTAGCATTTCCCAGAAACGTCCAAAGATTTTGAGACGTGATGCTTTTTTTAGGTATAGTTATTTTATTAAAAGGGCACACGGATGGAATATGTCTAGTGTGACTGAGTGGGTAATGTAAGGAAGATGATCAAGTTTTTTCTTTCTTCTCAAGAATAATCTTAGGCCATTCCATTTAATTAGCTAAATCTAAAGCTAGGTGACATATTATATATATATATATATATATATACACACACACACACAACACTTCTGAATTATTGCAAGTTATAGTTTAATAACAATCATGCAACATTATGCTGTTAATTAATGCTCGGCTTCTTTGATTCATCACTATCTAGATAATAGTAGCCTCTATCCTCAACAATATGAGCTTAAACTTAAGAAAACTTAGCAAAAGTTACAGTGAAGAAGAAGAAAGGAAGATGAGAAAATAAAAACTTACATCTATTATTGTGATCGTGAATACAATATATACAAGTAATAAAGAGACAAAGAATAACAAACTATCACTAATCCCTAGGCTACAACATAATTAGTTACAGCAAACTTGAGAAATTATTCCCTTTGCTGCTGCTGCATGATGATCAATGTTGCTGCTCCATAAATTATCCACGTGTATGCTAACATCCCTTCCTGAAGATGGAGCTTGGCGAACTTTAATCAAACCCATCTTGGACAATAACCGTGCAAGAATTGAAGTAGATCGGGACTTGGTGAAGACATCAGCTAATTAAGAAGTACTTGGGACAAGTTGAGGATGAACAAAACCTACTTTAAATTGATCTCTAACCAGATGACAATCTATTTTTAGGTGTTTTGTACGTTCATGAAAAACTGGGTTAGCACTAATATGGATTGCAGCTTTGTTATCACACTTCAAAGGAATGGGTAAGGACAAAGGCAGCTGAAAGTCTTCCATCAAATAGGAAATCCATTTGAATTCACTAACTGCATTTGTCATGCTACGATACTGGGCTGTAGCTGAAGACCTTGAAACCATAGTTTGTTTCTTTGATTTTCATGAGATTAAAGATGAACCAAGGAAGACACGTCGACTTGAGATTGATTTTCGTGTAAGTGGACATAAAGCCCAATTTGCGTCACAATAAGCTATTAGCTTGAGATCATTTGCCACTGGGAAATATAGGCCCTTGTTTGGACAACCTTTAAGATAGCATAACAAATGAAAAGCTGCATCCCAATGATGCCCAAGAGGTTGACTCACGTATTGACTAAGGTGTTGTACTGTAAAGTGATATTAAGCCATGAAAGATTGAGGTGCAAGAGTTTACCAACCTGTCTTCGATACTAATCTGGTTGCGAGATAGGTGAAGTTGTGAGCGTACGAAGTTTGACACGTGCTGGAAGAGGAGAATTCATAGACTTGGCATTAGAAAGGCCAGTATCAGCTAAGAGATCAAGAATATATTTTCGCTGATTTATGTACGTCCCTTCATCAAATTGTGCAATTTTTGAGCCCAATAAAATACTTGGCATAGCCAAGATCTTTGATAGTGAAAACCTTGTGAAGGAACAAGTTGACTTGTTAAATGCCATCCTCATTTACGCCTATAATCAAGACATCATCTACATATACCAAGAGAAAAATTACACCAGCAATAATGACTTTAATAACAAACAATGATCATTAGTGGACAGACGAAATCCATATTCTTACAATTTTCGACTGAGCTCAAGGTTCAATTGTTTAGAAGTTTGATTTCAACCGTAGAGAGACCTTTTAAGCTTACAAACTTGACTTGCAGGAGCCTTAGTATAGCCTTCAAGTGGCTGCATATACACATCCTCATCCAAATAGCCATGAAGAAAAGCATTGTTTATATCTAATTGATGAATAGGCTATTTCTTGGCAGTCACTATTGCAAGAAATAATCTCACAGTCACAAGCTTAGCTACAGGCTCCGAGTAGTCTAAACCAGGAACTTGATTATAGCCCTTAGCCATTAAACAGGCTTTATATTTATCAATAGTACCATTAGGTTTCATTTTAATTTTGTACACCCATTTACATCCTATGGCATGCAGATTAGGAGGTAAGGTGATGAGGTCCCAGGTATGATTTTGTTCCAATGCGTTGAGCTCAAGTTCCATAGCCCGAAGCCAATTGGGATCGTGTTTAGCTTAGGTATAATTTTTGGGTTCTTTAATAAATGAGACATTGGTAAGAAAGGTTAAATGTGGAGTAGAAAAATGAAAGGAAAGGGAGAAGAAACATTACCTGTATCAGGCCTGTGAACTGAATCCATGTTGATAGGAGAAGTTAGTGGCAAGTCATCTGGAATAAGAATAACCTAGGACACAAAATCTTAAAGCCATCTAGGCTTGATTTTGACTTGTGTAGTTTGTCTTAGAGGTGGGTGAGAATGGATAGGAGAGATTTGTTCAACTAGTAAAAGGGAAAATGTGTTCATGGAAAAAGACATCTCGAGAAACCAAGATCTTATGTGAGTGAAGATCATATAATTTATAAGCTTTTTTGGCTTGCTACATAACCAATGAAGACAAACTTATAGGATATACTCTTAAACTTATCTTCGTAAAGATGTGTATTTGTAGCATAGCATAAGCATCCAAAGCTTCTTAAAAAAGAATAATCTACAGCTTGTTTATAGAGCAATTCATAAGGAGTTTTCCAAGATAAAAGAGTAGTGGGAGGTCTATTTAAAATATGAGTGGCAACAAGAATTGAATCTCCCCAAAAATGTTTTGGTAAACCAGATTGAAACATTAAGACCCGACTACTTTGCAATATGTGTTTATGCTTCCTTTTAACAACTCCATTTTATTGTGAAGTGAAAACACTGTTTTTTTTATAGGTAATACCCTTTTCAAGAAATAGAGTTTTTCACTGTTCATTAATGAATTCAGTCCCATTATCACTTCGAATATTTTTGACATCACGCTGAAATTGTGTTCTAACCATAGAAATGAAGTTGTGTATTGTGGAAGGAACCTGATGTTTATTTTGTAATAGGTAAGTCCAGGTTCTTCTATCATAATCATCAACTATAATAAGAAAATAGTTAGCACCAATTAAAGAAGATATTTTACAAGCCCCCCCACCCCACCCCGAATTAAATCAAAAGGATTTTGTGATCTATTTGTACTAAGTGACAAAGGTAATCTCTATTGATCTTTCAATAAAGTAGAATCACAATTTTGTAAAAAAGGTGCTAAATGGGACAAAGCTGTTTTAGATATACGACCAAGCCAAATATGCCATAGATGAGTGTTCCGAAATGAATCACTACTAGAATAAGAAGCAATATTACTGTCATTACAAACTAAGGAATGATACTAGTGGTTATCCTCGTTGATTGATCAATCACAAACCTATTATGAATAGCCAAAGTTAACTCAAAAAAGCTGGAATGATCAAAGACATAGAGACTGCCAATTAACTTTCCTAGTGCCACCATTTTATCAGTCATAAGGTCCAGAAACAAGCAAAAATTAGGGTAGAAATAAGCCTTAATATGGGCAGTAATTACAAGTTTACAAATTTGTGAACAAAGAGTAAGTTATATTTAAAAGTAAGCATATGTAAGGCTTGCTTGAAAACCAAATTTCCACGAAGAACACTATTGCCAGTATGAAAAACAAGTTCTATTGTTCAATCTAGTAAATAAACTGGTCTAAAATCTGTAACATCATTTGGTTTATGGAAAAAAGAAAGATTAGAAGTCATATGGTTAGATGCCCCAGTATCAATGATTCAACTATCAGATGCAATTTGGGCAACTAAGCCATAAGCATGGTTTAAAATTGTACTCGCAAATTTAGCAAAATGGGCAAAATTCACCCGAGGAACTTCATCTAATCCGTTCCCTTCCATGAACTTCAGTAGCTCCTATTGTACCACAATTGAGATGGTAGCATGCCAGTTTTTATTCTTGTCAGTAATCAGAGAATCTTCTTCTATCTCATCAATAAGAGGAGTATCAACTGCATTTGTAAGCAATTTGTGCTGTGGTTTGCCTTTTGATTCTTTAGATCCTTGTACCAATCCGAGTACCCATGTAAGTTGAAGTATGAATCCTTCAAATGTCCCTTAGTTTTGCAATGATCATAGAATCTTCCCTTCTTATCCTTGCTTTTGGTATTACTTTTATATTCCATATTTGTATTTATGCTTTTACTCATCATCGCGTAATTATCAATTGAATCAGTGTAAGTGCCATGCATTTGTCTTTGTTTTTCTACTCGTAAAACCATGGATTATGCCTTATTCACAGTAGGCAATGGTTCCATTGACAGGACTTGATTACGCACGTTATCATGAAGTCATTAAGAACTACTAGAAATTGCATCAACTTGTTCAAGCTATCAAGATCTGCAACAAAATTAGATGTTCCATAGGTGCATGGAACAATGGGAAGTAAATAGTTTAATTCATCCCATAATTTTTTAAGCTTTGTATAATAGCTCATGATAGAAGTGCTACCGTGTGAAATAGAGGCAATTTCTCTTTGTAACTAATAGAGCAAAGGAACGTTACTCTCCCCAAATCGTTCATCAAGTTCGTCCCGCAGCTTTTTAGCATTGGTCGAGTAGATAAAGGCATTTACTAGTTCTTTTGATATCAAATTCAAGATCCACAATGTTACCATACAATCCACGCACATCCACTATTCATACTGCAATGAACCTTCATCTGCTTTGGGACATGCACTAATGATTATCTTTAGCCCTTAATGTAATTCGCATGGATCAATTCCACGAGAGATAATTATGGTCAGTAAGATGTGCTGAAACTAGAAGCATCCTAGGCTGATCTGAGTTCCGCAACACAAGCAGACCATCTGATTTATGTGGTTGTTTAGTTGTGTAAAACTAGATCCATCCCCTACTTGATCCACCTTCTCTCTTAAATCATCCACCATAGTTGTAAAATAGGTAGTAAAATGGTAGAGTAGATTTGAATATGAGAGAACCTGCTCTGATACCATGTAGAAGCTCAACAGTATGAGCTTAAACTTAAGGAAACTTAGCAAAAGTTACCGTGAAGAAGAAGAAAGAAAGATGAAAGAATAAAAGCTCTTATCTATTATTGTGATCGTGAATACAATATATACGAGTAATAAGGAGACGAAGAATAACAAATTATCACTAATCCTTAGGCTATAACAGAATTAGTCATAACAAACTTGAGAAATTATTCCCTTTACTGCTGCTTCATATGATCAGTGTTGCTACTCCATAAATTATCCACGTGTATGCTAACAATCCTCCGCTGCTTGTCCACATTAGAATAAAGAAACTAGTGATTGATTAACAGATTCTCATTATAAAAAAATTTGCTAAATTTATGTATTTAAAACACATAATTAATTAACTGATAAGTTGCTAACTGCTTTATAGGGAAACAAAATCCTTTTTCAATTCAATTGAAGGAGAAACATTACTTCTTTTTTTTTTTTATAAAAAAACAATAGAAGATATTTTCATTAATAAAACATCTAAAAAAATTATAGTTTAAAGTACTAATATGAAATAGACTCTCAACACTACTAATAACTACACATTACTTTAACTTCGAAATCATGTTTTTATTTTCACCATGAATTTTTTTCGATAACTCTGCATTTTTATCAAGTATGGAGATCCCACCAGATATAATGCTATAAAACGATATGAATTAAAATTTATATAGTGCGTCAAAATAGATTTGAAAAACAGTTTCGATAATATATTATCATATTATTAAATAATTAATCTCAAATCACTTAAATTGTTAAGAAAAATATAAAATTTTCACCAAAAAATATAAAATGATAAAATTAATATAAAAACTCTCAAAAGAAAGATAAAATAAAATAAAAACTAAAAAATGTGATAAAAATAACTTTAAAATAAAATAAAAATTAAAAAATATGATAAAAAATAACTTATTTTATTAAAAAAAATGAAAGAAGGATTTGCTAAAGATAAAATATACGTAGTAACCTAAATATTAAAAAAATAAAGAGTTACCTTGAGACAAGACACGGTGGAGAAACTTTACTGTTACTAATTCTTAGGTAGCAATATGGCATGAACTGGCCAAGGACAGTGGTACAAAGTTATTGTGGCATTAAAGGAGTATGATTTTATGTAATGGAACTGCTTAGCCGTGTTATTAGAATAGAACTTATGACTCCCTTCATTTTTAATGTCTTTAATTTTTTAAAAAATATATAATAATTTTTTTTCATATTTAGATTTTAATAAAATATTAATTATTTTATTACTTTATTTGTTTAATATTCTTAGAGTAATTAATGAATTAGTCTTTTGAATACTTTAAAAAATGAGTAATTTAATTGTGTTCAATTTTTTTTCCTATAGTTATGACAATTAAGTAATTTATTAATTTGTATGAAACTTTAAAAAATGATAGATACTGTAGAATGGAGGGAGTAACATTTTAACTTATCTATTTTATAACCTTAACCGCCACCTATAGAGACATTTTTTTAATTTTTCCTTTTGTTACAGTCGACGGCTTTTCTATGTCATCACCACCGGTAGCCAACTTTATTTTTTCATTTTCTATTCATTCATTCTTTTTCCTCTTATGGTTTTTTTTTAATTATAATAAATAATCAAATCATTTTTTTCATCTTATTTATATGAATTGGTAAAGGTTTATAGGTCTTGATAATAAAGTCTTTTGTATTTCTTTAGTAGTAAATTTAGAAAAATATATAAAAAATAAAAAATGTATGAAAAAAAATTTTATGACCGCTAAGGTTTCATTATTTGCAGATAAATCAAGATCTTCCAGTAATGAAGATGGAGTTATTTGACTAAAAATTATTTTAGAATCTTATGTTAAATTTATTTTTTTAATTGTTCATTAATTTTGTTGATAAATTATTACGAGTCTTTTATTTTGTCTCATGTGATAAGAGTTCACTCGTCTTTCTTTATATTTGTTTGTTTGTTTTTCATCATGAGAGTTAAGAGAAGTTTGAATTTGATATTTAAAAGATCGAGCTCATTTAAAAACTCGCCGAAAGATAATAAAGTAGATTTATGGCTTAATATAACTATCGAGTAGAATGTATTTCTTGTCGATATGTCAATCACAATCGTCAGGGTACTGTATACAATTATTCAGTTAACACGATCAATAAAATTCAGAGAAAAAATTTAGCTTCATAACAAGATTTATATATATATTTTGAACGCAATTAAGTTTTATCTGTTAGAAGTTGTACTATTAATCTTTATTAATAAATGACTCTTGTATTTCAAAAAAAACCTTTTAACTTTATTAATGAAAGGCAGCACTTATATGACTTTTATAATTTGTTTTCCTCTGAATATCCCCACACAATTAATTGGTCATATCCCCATCAAGCAAACTTAACAACACTAGTACTGCCATTTTGTTCCGGGGTCGCCTTTCGTTTTTGGTTGAGGAGTTTTATGGTCGGCTAATTAATTCTTCAAAAAGTGAACACTTCAATGCTCTAATCTTTAAATATATTTAAATAATTATAAAAATTATACACAAATAATATTTGTTTTTATAACTTTTTATGAAATGTAAGCAATAGTTTATTGTATTGTATAATTTATATATCATATTGAATGATTTTAATTTTAAAAAATATTATCTAATATGATAGAAAAATTTATATAAATATTAAATAAATTACACATGCACTTACAAATTTTATGTAAAAAAGTAACAATAAATGATAACAATAATTAACAATAATAATATTTTGTTACTAGTTTTGTTGCTAAATATTTATGTAACTTTTAAAATATTTAAGTCATAATTTTATTTAATTGTGTACTTTATTTATCATTTCGGATACATTTTATCTTAAAAAATTATCTTGTGCGATGATGAAATTCATCACAAGATAGTTTAGAATTTCATTTTTTATGTAGCTTTTAAAAATATTTCAGCAATAATTTTCTTTGAGTGTATAATTTGTCTATTATTTTATATAATTTTAATGTATAAAATTATATAAAAAAATAATAAATTATACGAAAATATATCATTTTTTAGAAAAATAAATTTTTCTTTATCACTTTTGACTTTTTTCTAATATGTTACTAAAAATAATTTTATATTAATAATAATTACGTTATTATAAAACTCACCTTCCAAAAGCAATAACAATCAATTATTTTTCAATAGTAAATTTCTGAATTATATGTCTATAACAGTTATTAGTTTGCTGGCTTTGACAAAATTGGTTGAAGCCAAAATTTTTCTTTATTTTCTTTTGACAAAAATTTCCTCTTTTTTATATGTTTTATTTCAAGACTATTTTTAGTTGGGGTATAATGGAAGCTACAAATATAATAGTATATTTTTAATTATTTTATTTGACTATATAAAAAAGTAATATAATAAAATATTAGTTACATTATTTGATTAATTTATCTTAATTAATAGTTAATACTCATACATTACTTATTTTTACTTTTCTTATTTTTACTTTTATGTTTTACTTTTTTTATTTTTACTTTTATGTTTTACTATTATCATTATTTTTAATATCTTCACCACCATCAGTTCTACTAAAGTCGTCACGCTAACACCACCGTTATTATAGCCACCTCCGATCACCACCATTATATAATTTCACATTTAACTATCACCAAGATAATTATAGACTATTATCATCATCATTTAGTTGTTATTATCCACTAATATTGTCAATATCACTATTATTTTTATATTATTAATCTAAATAAATAAAATATAAAAAAAATTATGATTTATTTCATTATATTGTATTATAATAATTTTATTTTTACAATATATAATTATAATGATCATTATATTGTAGTACACTAGATTTTTATTTTATTACAATTACAAATGAGTATTTTTGTTATATCAAACATAAAGAAAATGCATACTAACAATTAAAGGAGTATTCACAAGTTCTGAGAAATTAGGGAGCGACATAAAACAATAATCCCATTAGCTAGCATATATAGTTATACACTATATGCTATGATCATATTATCATAAACATAATAAGAAAATAATTGATATACATCGAATTTGACTCCTCATATATATATATATATATAAACAAATGAACTAAAGGTCAATTTAGCCCTTAAAATATTTCAGTGGGTTCAATTAAACCCAATTTTAATTTTATGGCCTTTTAACGCCAACTTAATTAAAAAGTAGACCGCTTGAGTCCTATTTTTACTAGTTAACAGTGCGTGAGTCACAAACACATAAAAAGAGAGTGAACCCTAATCAAATCCCTCACAACTTCATCTTTATCACTTATCCTCTCCTTTCCATCTTTTCCATCAACCAACGTGAACATTACTTTCTATTTCCATCTTTATCACTTATCCTCTCCTTTCCATCTCTTTCTATTTTTTCTTGCCTTGTTTCTTCCTTGCATGGACATGAGCACAATTCCATTGATTAGCTCAACCCATCATGAATGCCAATTTTCTCGCCTTGTTTTATACCTTCCACGAACTTGATACTCTGCTTCAGATTTCACTATACTCTAATCAAATCCTTTCTCATCTATAGTTCGCGTTCATAGAGAGGGACTTCCCAAATGAAGACTCTAGGTCACTGAAATGAACACAAGCTAGCTACTCTACACTGGCTTTGAAAACGCTTACTTTTCTTTCTTCACAGAGATGTAAAACTTGAATTGCGTATAGAAAAAGAGACATGATATCACTAAGTTCCTTTGGTTAGTTCTCATTCTCTCTTTTCTGGGTTTGTTATGTGACAAGAGAGACAATATTTCTAAGTTTTTTTTTTTCTGGGTTCTCTTTCACGCTCTCTCTTTTCTTCACAGTAAAAAGATATCACTGGATTTCTCTGCTCTTAGTTTTCTTCAATGTGTAAAGATTGTTGTTGATACTTGGTGTTGATACTTGATTTTTGAGAATGTAGGAAAGGAGTTTGAAGAAATGCTTGTGAGAATTGGGTGTGTTCCTGTTATAGTGCTTTCATTTTTTTTTAATTTGTTGCTGCAAATTTTGGGTGGACTGAGATTGAAATTTGAGATGTTTTAAGTTATTTTCAACTTTTTTATTTATATTTTAATTGATTTTTATAGAATAATTGTCGAAGATGAAAAGTTTCAATCATGGTGCTATATATGTATGGATTTTAAATTTGTATTTTTGTCATGCACAAAAAGAGAAATTAGAATTTTTAAAAAAATTCATAAATTTATGTTTAATTAATTTTTGACACGTGAAGAAACGTTCTTATCAAATACACGATTAGGGCTTAAATGAATCGATTATTTTAAATTTTGGACTTAAAAATCATAAAGTTAATTTTGGATTCAATTGAATCCGTCTAAATGATTTTAGGACCAAATTAGCCTTTAGTCCATAAACTAATTGAATTGATCATCAAGGAGACATTTCCAAATATGGAGTTAAGAACCTGTTCCGAATATGAAGTTAAGCACCTGTGCCCTTCGGAAGAGAATATAGGTGAGCAAACAATGGTTGCTACAGTTAATTTAGTTAGATATTTTATCAAAATCAAGTAAATCAAATTTTATATATAATAATAATTAAATTAAATCAAAAGTTTTAGAAAAATTAAATTAATAGAGTTGATTAAATTAAAATTTATATGCCTATAAATTGAATCGAATCAAATATATAAAATTTAATTTAATTAAATTATATATATTTTAAATTTAATTTGATCAAATTGATTTAATTTATTAATTTTTTTGATCTAAAAATTGAGAATTAATTTTTTTTAAAATTAAAATCAAACCAAACTAAATTTTTCAAAGCATCGAACCGAACCCACTCATTTAATCGATTTTCTCCAGTCCTGACCAGTTTTTGCTCACCCCTACAAGGAAGGGGAAAGGATGAGACCCAAAGTCAAAAGTAAGCCTCTACCCTACCCAGGACACCGCCTACCCTTCCCTTATTATACATCACTAAACCCCCCAGGTTACGTTGCGTCTTTGACACTCTCCGAGTCAACCCGACGCGTCACCATTAATGCTAGTTTAATACGCTTAAAGCTTCATCTTTACTCCCAATCACTCCCCCTTTCATTCCCAGCTGTGTCCACACTCATTTTCATTACTATAAATATCCTTAAAACTACTGCAAAAACATTCATGCACCAAACCCCCAATGGCTTCCCCTTTCCGTTCCTGGTTCTGCTCTTCACTTCTTCTTCTTCTTTCCTTATCCGTTGTTGCATCCCTTGATCAACAGCAGCCTCTCTTGCTTAAGTACCACAACGGCCCTCTTCTCAAAGGCAACGTCACCCTTAATCTCCTCTGGTACGGCCGCTTCTTCCCTATCCAACGCACCATAATTCTTGACTTCCTCACCTCTCTTAATTCGATTAAGACTCCATCGCCCTCTGTTTCGTCCTGGTGGGCCACTACCGCCATATACAAAGGAGGTCCATGCACGATCGTCCTAGGGAATCAGGTCCTTCATAATTACTCTCTTGGTAAATCACTCAACACGGCACAGCTTTTGGCTTTGGCTTCCAAAGCTGGTCGCGGTAAAAATCGCATCAACCTGGTTTTAACCTCTGCTGATGTGGCGGTTGAAAGGTTTTGTATGAGTCGTTGCGGGACCCACGCGTCTGGTAGGGATAAAACAGGGAAATTTGCCTACGCTTGGGTTGGTAACTCGGTGAGTCGGTGCCCAGGTCAGTGCGCTTGGCCTTTTCACCAGCCAATTTATGGACCGCAGACTCCTCCTCTTGTGCCTCCTAACGGCGACGTTGGAATGGACGGGATGATTATTAATGTGGCGACGGTTTTGGCGGGAACGGTGACGAATCCGTTTAATAGCGGGTACTTTCAG
Organism: Omphalea diandra; assembly: GCA_949677035.1. Classification (NCBI taxonomy): domain Eukaryota; kingdom Viridiplantae; phylum Streptophyta; class Magnoliopsida; order Malpighiales; family Euphorbiaceae; genus Omphalea; species Omphalea diandra. The sequence goes on along the minus strand of CATIWR010167964.1, from coordinate 29,573 downwards.
GGCAGTGCTGAGGCGCCTCTGGAGGCGGTCAGCGCTTGCACGGGTATATTTGGGAAAGGAGCGTACCCGGGATTTCCAGGGAAAGTTTTGGTGGACAAAGCAACAGGAGCTAGCTTCAATGCGTTTGGAATCAATAGGAGAAAGTATCTGCTCCCTGCAATGTGGGACCCGCAAACCTTCACGTGCAAAACCCTCGTGTGAATATAATAAATTACAGAAATTTCAAAACAAGTAGTAGTAATTTTTGTGGTTGGATGTAGATACGTAGCAAGACAAGAATGTACGTGCATACTTTTAAGAGTCTTTTTTTTTTTTTTTTTTTGGGTCTAGTGTAGAATTTATTGTTGTAATTTCTAGTTCAACGAATAAAAAGAACATGTAAGTGAATTTTACGAGAATGAATTTAATATTATCAATAATTGTCAAAAGATAAATATAATATATGATAATTGTTTTATTAATTATAAGTGCTAAAATAATTGATTATTATTTAATTTAATAATGAATTATTACATACACCTGAATCGCAAGAGTTTGGCTCCAACATTGGTTTTATAGTCTCGATTCCTTGTTGGATTTCCAGGGATTGTTTTTAGTTATGAGATTCGGTATTTCAAAATTGGATCATATTGATCAAAAATAAAATTAATAATTTAATTTGATTAAAAGTTAAAATTTAAGTATTAAAAATTATTAAAATCAGTAAATCAAATTATATTAATCAATTTAAAATTATATAATTTTATGAAAAATTTAAAACTTTTTAATGTTACATACTTTTGCTCAAATTTAAACTGTAAAATTATTTTTCATTATTTATCATATTGCACTTTTTTTTATATTTTAAGTATTTTGTATATATATTAATTTTTTTTAAAAAAGTCTTTTTATTTAAATTATACTAATTAAATTAAGAATCGAGAAACCGGTCAATTCAATATCTAATGCAATTTTAAAAAATATTGAGTAAATCCTAAATGCTTATGTGTAGTGTTTAAACTGGCAATCATATGTCCTAGGAGTAATTCTAATATGTTAACATCAATGCTATAAAGTCCAAGCATAATTTATTTAATAGATTTGTGCACTTTATAACATTCTTTTGTTAAACAGTTCATTTATTTTAAAAGAAAAATCTTATTAATAATGTGATTTGTCATTTATCAATTTGATTATATAATTGTGCGATTAATATTAAATTGTGGTTACTCAAATTTAAATTGAAACTTGAGTTTACTTCTAAATAATAAAAACATAAATAAATTTGAAATTATCTCATAAAACTTTACAAGGATGTTCTTTGATATTATTTTTTAATATATATATATATATATATATATATATATATATTGGAAATTTAAATAGGAAAATAACTTTTCAATATTTTAATTCTAAGTTCGTGTATTACGATGCAAGTATTAAATTACTGGATTTTTATGCTCCTGCTATCAATAACATCAATTTAAAATATATTTAATTCAAATTCTAAAATTAAAAATTTAAACTATCGTGATCCATATTAAATTTGATGAATTTCTCATCTTACCTCTTACTCTAGAGGTCAGTGATAGACAACAGTTTTTTCCCGAACATAACTTATAACTTTCATTGTGTTATGCTCTCCAATGTGTAATTATTCCCAAAATTTTAAAAGGTGTTGGGTTGAAATTTTAAGGATTCTTGCGATTCCGAAGGATCCATCTATAAAAATTAACAATGGAGAGTTTCTCCCCTTAACTTTATTGAAAGATGCAATTCGTTTTCAAGAAGAGATAATGTTTGTTGAGTATTTTGATTTAACATTTCTTCACACTAGAAAGATGAAACTCCATGTGAGTTAAACTTGTCGACAAGAATCTTCTTTCTCGATAGTGAAATAAGACCAAATTTATAAGCTTATTAATTTTTATATTATTTTATATAAAATATAGTTAACAATGAACATTATTTTATTTATTTATTTATCATTTTGTAATTGAAATTTTTAATAGCATTATGTTTTTATTATATTCTGATTTTGAAGTAAACTTTAATAAGGGAGAAAGGGGGTAGGGGAAGAAAAGTTGTCTATAGCCCATCACTCGGGTAATCCATACGAAAATATAGGGGAATAAGATTTCGAGCTAAGAGCCCAAAAAAAATTAGAGAGGCCCATCACCCGGCACTCTGTAAATACCAATTATCTTCCTCCACGTGTTCATACACATTCTCTCTCTCGTCAATAGTCTCGCCCAGACTTTCTCACGCTCCCTCCATCCCTTTTGTTCCTCCTCCCTGCTCCTTTCAGTCAACACCGTCGACATGGAAGATCCCCACCACCACCGCCAAGAGGACCCTCCAAAATCACTAACATCCTCACCACCACCAACATGCGCCAAATGCGGTGGTCCAAAAACATTCCCTCCACCTCCACAAACCTCATTGCCCGACATGTCACCTCCTCCAACCTATCGCCCAATCAGATCCCCAGCCATCAATCTTCCCCCACACAACTCCCAAGCCATAATCCTTGCCCCGATCCCACAGTCCCAAAAGGTCCCCACCATTTCCCCTCCTTACAACTTCCAACACCCTTCAAAAAAAATCCAATCCCCCGACGACATCCGCCGCTTCCACGACTCCGATTCCGGAAAGAACTTCCTCGGTTTCGTCGTAGCCCTCTCCGAATCCATCCGCGGTCACAAAATCTCCGATCCCTGCCTCGAATCCCCTGCTGTACAAACCATAACCTCTATCCTCGAAACTCTAACTCGCTGGATCAACGAAATCCCTCCGGTTCAGCAAGCCGCTCGCTACGGTAACATCTCGTACCGCACGTGGCACGACCGGTTGGAGGAAAATAGCGAATCGTTAATGCTCCGATTCTTGCCTGACGAGTATAAAACTTCAACAATCGAGATCGTTCCGTATTTTAATGATAGCTTCGGCAATTCGAGCCGGATTGATTATGGCACTGGCCACGAGACCAATTTTGCAGCGTGGCTGTACTGCTTGGCGAGGATAGGAGTGATTAAGGAAGAGGATTATCAAGCTGTGGTGGCTCGAGTTTTCGTCAAGTATCTCGAGCTGATGAGGAAGCTGCAGTTGGTTTACTGCTTGGAGCCGGCAGGTTCCCACGGGGTGTGGGGGCTTGATGACTATCATTTCTTGCCGTTTATATTTGGGTCATCTCAGTTGGTTGATCATAAGTATATGAAGCCTAAGTCGATTCATAATGAGGATATTTTGGAGAATTTTTCAAATGAATATATGTATCTTTCTTGCATTGCTTTTATTAGGAAGATGAAGAAGGGGTTGTTTGCTGAACACTCTCCCTTGTTGGATGATATCAGTGGAGTGCCTAATTGGAATAAGGTGAATAGTGGGTTGCTTAAGATGTATAAAGCTGAAGTGTTGGAGAAAGTTCCCATTATGCAGCATTTTCTGTTTGGATGGCTTATTAAGTGGTATGTTGCATTTTCTCTTTTATGAGTTATTTGGTGTGATTTTTCCATGAATTTATGAATTCTGGAAAGTTTAGTTTGTCTTAGTTAACTGTTTGTTTGTTGCATTGTGTCTTGATCAGTAGTGTGATGGAATGAGTTTATAGAGACATAGTTGGTTGACGTACATATTTGGATGAATTGAATTTTGGTTATTAAATAGTGTGCTTAAATTTAGAAAAAAAAATGAAATTGACTTGAAATGCAAATATGTTCATTATACATTTAGCTACCTATGGTCCATGGGATTTATGTCCTGTTTCAGTGGTTTTTGTGAGGCCATATTTGTGTTAATCAACTGTTTCTTGATATGTGGCTGTGACGGAATTAGTTTGTGTTAATTAACTGTTTATTGCATTGTGTGTTGATATCTGCCTCTTACAGAATTAGTCTATGGGGGCATAGATGCTTGCATTTATTTTTAGGCAAATTTCAATTTTTTTTTTTAATTAAGCAGTGTGCTTAAATTTCTTAGTGGCAAGGAAAAAATTGAAATTTACATGAAGTACAAATATGTCGAACATGTTTTTAGCTGTGTATGGTCCATCGGATTTATGTTCTGTTTCTTGAATTACATTAGCCCATTAGCTTTATTCATAAGTATCTTATTTTTTGGTAGCAGGATTGATTGTTTTATACTTGTTGATCACTTGATGTGCCAATTTTGGAAGGCATGGAACACTTGGTGTATGGTTAAGTATGTATTTGTGGTTACGTCATTGCATCTAAAATCCAAATTTGTTGTTGTTTCATGGCAAGAGTGACTGTTCTCGTTTCTTGTAGTGAGTATGTTGAGGAGATTTATAACCCAAAATTTAGGTTGTACTTATTTGGCACAAACTAAATATGGTTTTCGATAAGTTTTCTACTTGGGTTCTAATATGGTGCTAGCTCATTGAGTTGCCTAAATCCCATCTTAAATTTAGTTGATTTAAAGGTGTACAAGACTACATGTCCTGTATTGATCTTCATACCAATTGAAAAATGCTTTGACTTTCTCTTCTTTATCATATATTCCACTTTACCATTTGACTGCAGGACCTGCCTTTTTATGTTCTTCTTCGAACACTTGCATAGAGGTTATAGGCCTATTTTGTCACCTAGTATTCTGCCTTGAGAAGTATTATCATAGGCCTGAGAGCCCAGCTTGGGCTAATACTCTCTATGGCCTCTTAGGTGGCATTTACGAACCTGTTACTGACCATTGTTGAGGCTTGGACTTGAATTGCCAGAGATTTAGCACCACATAGTTAGTGATGCTGGGCTTTTGTTCAATTATAGTCATGGTAGTTTCAGCATTTTCCTTTCTGTTTAAGGTGATATCTAGTATCCTGTGCTCCATTCTCTTGTTCTCATGTTTGGAGCCTTGGCCAGCATGAAGATTGTTATTTCTGATAATTAGCTTCTCTATACATGTCCTTAATTTTTTTTCTAGACTGGCATATCTCCTTTTTAAAATTCATGGATGTCATAATACTATTTCCTTCTAGATTCAATTAGGGGTTTTGACCAGTTTAGGATGAAAAAAAATTATTCTTTGCCAATATAAGGTGTTTGGAAAATTATTTTGTGTTTTAGGGTTTATTTTTTGCCATGTGGCAGTTATAGAGTATGAAAAAGCCATTGTGATTGGCACATTTGAAAAATGCCATTAACAATGGCTCATTGTCAACTTTTCATAAATAAAAAGTACAAAAATTGGCTATTTAAAAAAAACAAAAATATTGCGCCATTGTGAATGGATCAATGGGTAGAGGTTATGCTCTTTTGGGAGCTCTCACCAAGATTGCACCATTCATGTTGGTGCAACCTTGGTGGTCTTTATTATTATATTTCTTAGCTTGCAATTGAAATGTTGTACTTGTAAATAAAATTTTTTTATAGAATAAAAAGAATGTTATAGTTACTATTTAATAATGAATGAAAAATATATTTGATATATTTAATTGAGAAAATATTTTTTTTATAAAATGGGTATTTAATTATATTTAATAGTGTATGGAAAAAATATAATTGATATATTTCATGAAAAAGTAATGAATATATTTCATATGTTAAATTTTATTAAAAATATTACAGTAATGAATGAAAATTTTGAATTTAAGAAAAAATACTTCAAAATAAAATAAAATTACAATGTTTATAGTTTTTGATATACCAACAATGACATTGTGACTTGCTAACCTTGCATCCAAATTCTTATTAACGAGAATGAGATTCAGTGTTAATCATTAGCTGTGTCACTGGCTATTTCAGTGTTTGGCATGGGAGAAAACTTTCAGAGTTCTACAGGTCTTCATCTACAAGTGAATTTTGTCAAATTTCTGTAGGAGTCACAATAAAGATTTTCTTGGGAAAATAAGTTTACCATTGGCTTTGTCTTACTATTTATTAATGTTTTGTGAGTTAGTTTTTTTCAGAATAGGCATATCAACTGGAAATTATGATAATGATGCTACTGAAGACCACATCTACTCCTAGGCTATCTAGCTAAACTTATTGATTTCATGTTTTGATTGGCCTTTTGGTTCATGAACAAGGTGATGAAGATATTGAATGTTCCAATTATCGCTAGGCTCATCTTGGAGTGGTCCATTATTCTTTGCTATTCTTTTAATAGGTTCCAGATAACTGTTACCACATTGATCCCTGCATGGCATGTTGATGTACATCAGGATTCCAGACCCATGGAGAATGTTGTCAAAGAAACCCTGTAGTTAAGGTTATGCCTCTTAAACAAATTCAATGGCCTTTCAGTTGTTCTGCTCTGGGAATATTAGTATAATTGTGGCGCTTCAGTTTCTGTTTTTTGTACCTTAGTTGGTTCTTTGCCAGATTGTCTATATGATGACTTGGATTCCATTTGAATAGTCAAATATTCGATCATTAGAAGTGCTCTGCATGCAAAATAAGTAAATATTTCCCTGGTTTGCCTTTATTCTTTAATAGGAGCTGCCTTTTTTTCCCCCCCAATCATTGTGAAGCTTGCTATTGGTTTTATAGCTGATTTTTGGAATTTTACTGTCATACAGGGAGTAGCTTGTGTCATCATACGATCTTATGCTGCAAAGCCAAGAGAAAGCATTTTCCATTTGGTTGCCGGTTAGGAAATATGATACTTTTTGTGCTAAGAATTCATTGTGGTTCCTTTTCTCTCTCTCTTTTTTTTTTTTTTTTTTTTTGAGTCGCCATGCAGATGCATCAAGTCACGGCCAGTTGCATTTTATGGCAATTAAATTACATATTGAAAGGCTAATGGGGTTGAAATTCTTTTTTTCGCTGTGGACTGTAGAGCAAATGTCTTTAAAGTTCGCATGTTTGTTTTTCCCCGTCTGAATTGATGAACAATGATTAGGTAACGTGCACCTGTATTGGTTTCCAAGTCTTCCTCTTTTTTTTTTTTTTTTCAATTACTATTTTGAGGTGAACAATCTTAGTATTTTGATCTGATTATGTCATGCACTTTGGAGGGCCTTTCCTTGTTACAAATGAATAGTGCTTTCAATTAGTACCAATAGACATTCTGTGTTGTATGAGTTAGTTTTCATGGCCATTTATTGGTTGGGAGATGAAATCAGGTCATCTTTTGGATATTTTTATTCAAAAGATAACAAAATAAGTCACTAAAGTCTATTTTGTGGGAGATAAAAGCTCCAACTAGTCCCAAGGATCTCTACATGACGTCAAGCAATTGTGCCGTGGGAATTGGTCCAATTTGGTTGCTGAATAAGGGAGACAAATAAGTCAGTCCAGGAAACGAAAGGTGAAGTTTGTGTTTTGAGGAGCCTAGATCTCAGATCTTCTAGTCTGCAGGTTGAGGATTTGAGGTTGGGGGTAAATTCATTATGAACGGTGAGGTAAACTGTTAGTGCAAAATTGAGCGTGATCTAAAGGTCAAGCTTCCTTTCTTTTTATAAGTTGAAATCCCACCCCAAGGACCCGAAGGATTTTAAAACAAGGAGATTAAATGGGGCGTCCCCACCCAATTGTCTATCAGCTTTTAGCCCTTTACACTTACTTCTATCTGAAGGGGCCTGTCCTCTGACTCTCTGCGTCACTGGTCCTGTAACAATCCTCTGGATTCTGGAGTTTTTGCCGTGTGAATTTACCTCAATTAACGTTCACAGCACTCAAAATTTTACTATGGATGTAAATATATAGTTAAAGCGTATGGATATAAATATATAGTAATATTAATTTCTAATACAATCTGACTGGTTTTACTGTTTTAGTCAGGCATCAAACCTTTAGGATGAAATAAAAATCAACAAATTGTTCATTTTGGAATCTTAAACTTTTACTTGAGGTCAAATTGAGGACAGATTGACTATTTTAGGCCATCAAGGACATAATTTTTTATGTTTAGCTCAAATTAGGCTAATTTTAACCTACGCCTAATTATATCTAATAAGGGAGTGAACCATAAATTCTAGCTAAAATAAATAAAATCAAAACCAAAATATATATTAAAAATATACTCCCTCGTTTATGAGTAAGTAAATATTAATTGGCTTTTTTTAAAATTTATTCTTATCATTATTTCTCTCTTTCTAATTAATTATTTTTTTTATTAATATTAGTAATAGAATTTTAGTTAAAGATAAATTAAAAATATATTAATTTATATTGATTAAATTATTATTAATTAATTATTTTTTAATCTAAATGCATAGAAAACTCAGATCTTTCCTTTCTCGCTTTGAAAATTCAAAACTGTTATCTGTCGGCACCTCTTTCATTACATGCTCTTTCAATACCACAAATCAAGCTGCCACCAACCCAAAGGGCTTCTCTTACTCGACCTACTTTCCTCATACTACATGCTCCTTCAATACCACAAGCAGCGTTGCTGGTCAAATCCTTTGAGCCGTGCACGATAGCAACGACATTGATTAGCCACAATGCCACCATCGTCATGATTTGCCACACGAACACTCTCCCGCACAACACAACTGACAATAGCCTGCTTCTCGCCATTTCCGGTGATAACGCAGACAGTAATACGACTTGCCCCTTTTTTTGTTACTCGCACTACACCTCTATTGATTTTTGCGGCGACACCAATTATTCTTTTGACGTTTCAGAAGGAATCTCCGTGTATTGCTCCTCTAAACTTACAATTGGCAAACAATCATCTTCCTCATAAGCTCCTTTCTTTTTTCATGGATTTGTGACTTTGATTATTGTTTTAAGAAATTTTAGTTGTTCAAACATGGATTAGTGTTGATTTTTTTTATTGGTTTTATTTGCCTTTTTTTACTTCTTTTTTTTTTTTTTGGGTTGAATTGTCATTTCTATTTTCTTCTTTGGGTATGTGAGAAGATTTATGTGTATGATCAGTTTATAGAAGATTAGAGCAAAACAACATGATTGTTGAGTAATTCTTGTGTGTTTTTTTTTTATGATTTAAGGCTAGTTTTTGTAATTTTATATATAATTTTCTTGGTTAGAAAAAATCAGATATATAAGTCATGTTCGTTTTTTTCCTGCAATAATTGATTAATTTATATTTTATTATATAGTGTTTTGATTATCATGCATACAAATTTTGCTGATATTATCTAATTTGAGTTAAAAATTTAAAATTATGTCCTTAATCTCCTAAAATAGTTAAACTTTCTCCTATTGTACTTCAAAGTTAAAAAATTTGAAGTCCAAAATCAGCCATTAACTGATAAGATTCCACCCTGCTTTCTACGTTACAGTGATGCTGACACAAAAAGACGATTGAGCACTATGGTGCCAACTACCATCCAATCAATCAGAGAGGAATATAATTTACTTCAAAAGAAGATATACCACAATTATTCAGGACCCTGAGATTCGGACCTCAATTACCATTATTGCACTCTACTTAACTGGTACCCTGTCTAGTGTACAAGTATCTAATTCATGCATCCATGTATGGCTCTTATTCATTTACTAGCTGTTGTAAAAATTAAACAAAACAAAATCATTTAATAGTTGTTTAGATTGTTAGCTTACGTTCAAATTCAAAAATTAAAATTGCCTTTAGGACTATAAAATTAAAATTTTAAAATTCCATGCAAATAAAGAAAGAAAAAAAAAAGGAAAATTAGGCTGGAAGCATGCATAGTTTAAGTGCAAATTTCAGGATATATTTGGTTTAGCGAGTGGACAACAGTGAGTCGTTATCAGGTATTCAACTATTAACGATCAATAAATATAAAATATTTATTAATTTAGTGATATAATGTCTAATTATATTATAAAATGATAATAAATATTTTTTAATTAATTTTATATAAAATGTTAATTTATATAATAATAAATATAAAAATTATTATTAAAAAAATATAAATATCAACTTTTATATTTAAATGTAACATTTAATTATATTTTTTAATATTTGAATATTTTATTACTGAATAACGATAAGGAATGTCAAATCAAATGGGCACTTAATATAACCTTCGCTCCATTGAGACAAAACCCATTTAGTGACGATCGGGAAGGAAGGAAGGCGGTAATTCAACCCAGTCCAAGTTTCTCATGGGCCTAAAACTTTCTGGCGGTGCCCCATTCAACGAGGTCCATTTGGAAATTACAAACAATCATCATCAATATTATGCACAAATATCAAGCAGCTCAAAACTTGGAAGCCTATATTTCATCGGCCACCATTAAATATATAAGGAAACTAATGGTTGTCATTTAAAACGAGCTCGACACTTCTGAATTCTGCATTCCAGAGAAAGAAGACAAATAAAATATTAAATAAAACAGATTACCCATTTCTTTTTTGTCCACTGTCTTCTCATTTCTTTCTCAAACTGTATATATTCCATTTTATTTCAGTATTTTTCTCCTCACGTACATCTTTGCTTTTGCTCTTTGTTTTTACTATTGGGTTCTTGTTCTTGTTTCTTCATTTCCCATTCATGCTGCTTTAGTTAGGTGGGTAGATGAGTCTTTACTAATATTTGTACCTTTATTTTTTTCTCTCTTTCTTTTTACTCCCTCTTCTCTTTCTTTTTCTCTTTCTCTTCTGTCCCTTCTTTGTTTCTTGTTTTCCCCTGCGTTTGTGGCGGATAAACCGGTGTCGGTTGCAGAACCCAAATCCCAAACGAACAAAGAGAAAGAGCCAGAGGCTTCTTTCAAGGGTGGAGAAAGACAACTTCCCTTTTCTTCCTTCCAGGTGTATGTGCACGTATAAGTTCCTTTCTTTCTTTGACCCCCTTTTTTGTCCTCTGCTTCCGAAAGGAAACCGTGAGCTAAATTAAAAGAATCTATCTTTTCTAAGTTTCATGGTGGTTTAGATTGCAAGATTATCAAAACATGCAATTTTCTCTTCTTTCCCATCTCATTGTTGTCTTTCATCCGCAGTTTTAGCTGAAACTCACCTTCATTTGTACTATGTAATATACATGCAAATGATGTATTTCAAAGATGTTTTATTTTGTGGGTTTTCCTTATTGGATCTGTATATATGCTTAATATATCTGATATGTTTTGTTTTGTACATTGATTTCTAATTTATTGCTTGATTTTTCTTTTTTTTTTCCTTTTTATCCAGATACTTGTCCTCGCTTTGTTAATATCGGAATAAGTTTAATATTTTTGGCTAGGAGTTGCTTCATTTGGTTTATTGATGTTGAATGGTTAATGTATACACACGCACTCTTTTCCTTCTGTCGTTTTTGGTAATTTGCTGCCTCTTTTCTCTTATTTGATCGCTATTTCTTGCGTGTAGTCTATCTGTCTGCTTCTGTTGTGTCAATTTTTTCGTCCTCTTTTTGTTAGATAGTGAAAGATGATATCTTTACCATTTGAGAGTAAATCTTAATGCGTTATGCATCACAGATCTTTTACTTCTTTCTATTTGTTTTGGGGGTTTGTGGGTTCTTGAATTATGCACATTTGCCATGAAATTTGTCTTGAACCTGTAAGATCTAATGATCTATCTAAATGAGATTAATGAATTCTGTTTCATGCTTAAGGACTTGGATTAACTCTGGATTTTCCCTTGTTTAAGTTTCTGATTTTTTATTGTATACAGGAGAGATGGAAAATGGAAATGAGCATAGGTGTTGGGATGAGCTGATACCTGATGCCCTTGGGTTGATCTTTAGAAATCTTTCTCTGCAAGAGATCTTGACAGTAGTCCCAAGGGTTTGTAAATCATGGGGCAGGGCAGTTTCAGGACCATACTGTTGGCAAGAGATTGACATTGATGAATGGAGTAAAAAGCACCCGCCTCACTACCTCGATCGCTTGCTTCGAATGTTGATAACCAGAAGCTGTGGATCCCTTCGCAAGCTCAGTGTCACTGGCATTCCCAATGATACTGTTTTCTCATTCCTCATCGAGCAGTAAGTTAAAATAGACTCCTCTTTTGTTATTCATAATCAAAGTCCAATTTCAGTTTTTTATTGTTTACCTTGTAATGAAACCCTGTGATCTGCTTGCTGTTTGCTTAATGGTTAATAGTTAAATCTTGATGTTCTTTATGCATTTAGTATTTTTTTTATGCAGGTGAAGAAGTGATCTATTTTTATGCTCATTTTCTGTGCATGTTTTGCCGAGTGTGTCTAAATGTGTAATTGCAATTCACTGTATAAGGGGCTGGTATTGTGCCATCATTATGATTAGTCGTCTTTGGTGATGGCATTCGACAATCATTTCACTTGGTGACTTGGGCTTTTCATTTTTTTTTTTTTTTTTTTTTTTGTTGGTTCGTTTTGCTAGTGCTGGATCCCTCCAGGAATTGCGGATGCCAAGAAGTGAAATAAGTGATTCAATTGTTGAGCAGATCGCGGGTAGGCTTTCGACAATCACTTTCTTGGATGTGAGCTTTTGCAATAAAATCAGTGCTCAGGGTTTAGAGGCTATTGGAAAACATTGTAAATTGCTTCTGGGGCTGTGCCGGAATGTGGAGCTATCTTTTGCAGACCAGCTTCAACAAGATGATGAGGCTCATGCCATTGCCACCACAATGCCTAAGCTCAAGCATTTAGAGATGGCTTATCATCTTCTTATCAGCACAGAAAATGTATCGGAAATCCTTTCCAGCTGCCCGGAGCTTGAGTTCTTGAATTTGACAGGATGCTGGAATGTGAATCTTGATGGCAACTTCCTCAAGGAAAACTTCCCAAAACTGAAAGTTTTGGGGCCTCGTGCAATGGGGTATTATGACATGAATGACTGGGGGGATTATTGCTCTGAATATTCAGATGCTTCTGAGTATTTTGCCTGGGAAATTTTTTCTGGCGATATGGGAGATTACGATGACGATAGTTATGATGAGATGTGGGATGATGAGCAAAGACTGGAAGAGTTGGAGCTCCGGTTCTACGAAGGACTTGAGGATGCTGGATTATATGGTTGGCCTTCATCACCATAATTTCTCTTTCCTTTCTTGTGTTTAGTTTTCTGTTTCGAGAACTAAAGGTACTTCCTTTATATATATATATATATATATATGTTTCAATAGGAGTGAAGTTGTATGCTTTGTGTTACTCCTTTGTCATCTACATTATCCCTTAAAAATAAAGACTAAAGAATCGCATGGAATGGATACAGGCAACGCAAGTACAGGCGCAGGATAGGAATGTCCTTGCTTGGAAACCTAAAAATCTGAGGGCATTAAGGGTAAATTTTGGTAGGCTTTTTTAACAAGAGTTAAAAACCCTTATTTGTGAAAAACAGTTAAACGCAGGTGATATTTTAGAACACAGAATTCGCCCGCTTTGATGTTTTCAGAGATGCGTTAATTATTATTCTGCCCATTGATGCCTTGTGCCCAGGTTGCTGGCCACTGAGCAAGCAACTCTAATCCGAACCATTCAATTTCAACGCTGTCAATGCAGATAGCGTCTGGTATTCCACAAAAGGAGTGGTGAATTTGTACGATTACCCAAAAGCCTCAAGTCAGAAGGAGCTTTGGCTTGATTATTTTCTTTTATCGCCCTAATATGATGGACTGTGCTTTTAATGCATATGCAACATGTAGGATTCCTTTGTATCAGGGGGTGAGCAAAAACCTGACTGAGACTTAAAAATTAACCGAATTGCGTTGATTTAGGTCAATTTTAATTTAAAAAATTTTTGTGATTTTGGTTTTTGGTTTATTTTTTAGATAAAATATCAAATATATTGAAATTGTTAATAAATTAAATAAATTTAAATTAAATTAAATTTAAAATATATGTAATTTAATTGAATTAAATTGTACTAAATCAAAATTTATAGGTTCGGTTTAATTCATAAGCATATGAATTTCGATTTAATCAGTTTGATTAATTTAATTTTTTAAAAAAAATCAATTTTGTTTGATTTTAAATATATAAAATTTGGTAAGAACCGAAATTGAATTAACTGAACGGATCATTTGTTCACCTCTCTACTTTGTATAATAGTGAATGTTTTTTAAGAAAATATTTGTATTTTCTTTTATTCAATATATTCAGAAAAATTAATTAATAAAAAATATTTTTATTTGAAAAGAAAATTAAGTCATTTCTTAAAAAGATGATTTATTGTGGATTTTATTAAAATTTATTTAAATAAATATATTTATTATCATTGATTTTTTACTATTGATATTTATTATTGATTATCATTGTGGATGGTAATTGGTAAAGATGAATGAAACTCATAAAAGATTTGTATTTTTAATATATTTGTTATAGTAAAGGAAAATAAATACTTTCCGTAATATTTTTTAAATACTAAAAAATATGTTAGTTTAGAAAATATTGTTTTAAATAAATTATTTTTTATGAAACAAATGAATTAATTACAAAATAAAGTAGCCTACAAAATTAAAAAATGAACTTGACATTGCATTTACTCAAATCGATCTGTGTATGGAAAATAAATACTATCCCTAATATTTTTCAAATATTAAAAAATAAGTTAGCTTAGAAAATATTTTTTTAAAATAAATTGTTTTTTATGAAACAAATGAAGTAGTTACAGAATAAAGTAGCCTACAAAATTAAAAATGAACTTCACAAAATTGAAAAAATAACTTGATAACAGAATTAAAAATGAACTTGACATTGTATTTACTCAAATCTATCTGTGTATGGAAACTATAGTAGTAAAGCTCACCCTGCAAATTACATTCGGTTTCACTTTCCAACACGTGAATAAAAAGGTAAATCAAGTCTTTTGAATTGTTGTGATAACTACCATGAATTATTTGATTTGTCGTCTTCTTTCACGTGAACATTATTTGATTATTGAACTAAGCTTCATTTTTATTTTTGAATTTATTTATTTTAAAATAATTTTACTCTTCACATTTTGTTAAGATCATTTTTATTTCTAAATTTATATATTTGAAATAATTTTACTTTTTATATTTTATTTGAAATAATTTTACTTCTCACATTTTGTTTGAAGCAATTTTACTCTTGAATTTATCTATTTGAAACAATTTGACCTCTCATGTTTTGTTTAAAACTCTTTTGCCCCTAACGTTAATATAACTCAATCAAATTATAATTTCAATTGTAAAAAATTCATCATTTTTATTCAGTTTTTCATGTTATTTTGTTTTAAATAATTTATATCTATGTCAGTTAAATTAATTGTCATGTTATAGAGGCTTATAGGTTAGTTAATAATAATATCATATCTAATAATGATAAATATGTCAAGTTATATTAACGCTAGAGGTAAAAGAGTTTCAAACAAAATATAAGAAATAAAATTATTTCAAATAGATAAATTCAGAAACAAAAGATATTCATATAAAATGTGAAGAGCAAAATTACTTCAAATAAATAAATTCAAGGTGAAAGTCTTATTATTAGCTTGGAAATGTCAAAATGCCGACACTATCACCTGTGAGTGCAAGTGGATTCTTGGCTCGGGGTTTATCTCATGGTATACTGCTCTATGATTCAATATCTAATGTGCTTTTTTTCTTAAACTGAATTGGAAAATACTTAAAATTATGAAACTTCTGGTAATGGAATATAAATCTTTAGATTTATGTATTTTTAATTTTAAATATTAATTCAGATAATTGGATACTCTGTAAACATGTAATAATTTTTTAAAAAAACAAGAAGTAATTTGTAACTCTGTAAACCTATTAAAAAATTAATTAATGATAATAAATAATACTATAATAAAAATTAAATATGAAAATTGAATAAATGTATTAAATAACAACTTATAATGATATTATGGAACTCACATCTATAGTTTAATATTGATAATGTCATAGATTAACAGGTCATTTTCCTGATTAAATTAAAAAATAATTAATTAACTTGTTAAACCTATTAAAGTTAAACCTAAAATGACACATAGACAAGATGAAATGTTCATGGATTGTTTTGTCTAAAAATAAAACATTAGATCAAAAAATTTACTTCTTAGTTATTTGTTATGCACATGTAGGTACAATCTGGTGAAAAAATGCATCAGTCATTTAGATAAAATATTCAAATATAAATTCTTCCTCCTTCAACTTTTTTTTTGAAAAACAAATAGTTTGTTTCATAATGTATATATATACAGGTACATACAAAATCCAATATTTGTCACACTTTTTTTAAGAAAAGAAATAAAAAGAATCTTGATCCATAAAAGAAAACTACAATCTACATAGAGCTGTTGGCTTTTATGGACATTTCAGCAGAGCATTAATAAAAAAGATGAAAGGATGGTATATAAACATATAATTGTACTAGGAATGTCTCACATCTCTCTCTCCCATGAGATGTTTGTTTGTTTTTTTTTTTTTAATGTAAAAATAAAAATTGATGTAAGGATCACTAGTTACACAAGTACCTAGTTAGTCACATGATCACATGTGATTCATGTCTTTCTATGGATCTTGGACTTACCCTTATGTTACCATACCATCCATCCCAAAAATTGCTCTTGAAACTTGGGTTCTTGTTCTATTAATTTGAACTCCTCGACTATTCCTTTTCAAAACCAAGGTATTTTAAGTAGAAAATCAGGCGAGAATAAGAAGAAATGGACAAACCACTTAAATCGGCATAAATCATAACATGCAAATCTAGTGCTACCCAAAACAAAAATTTTTGAAACAGCAAACCCTAAAATTGTTTTGGGTCCAAAATTAGGAATTTGAACTTTGAATTAGTAATAAATTCACCATATATAAATTTTTTTTTTGGTAGGTTACTTGTCTTCATCCAAGGTCAAAAATAAAGGAATATATGCAGAGGTAAGTGGACCATATTTCATATTCTGGGTTCCCCATATTGCTTCAAGATAAACAGACAGTGGTCCCCTATCCCTATGCATATACTGCCCTACCAATAACAAGTTGAAGGAACAAAAAACAAGCACATGAAGAAGCTAAAGAAAAGTTAACAGTTAATAATTTTTAACTGCACATGGGATTTATTTAACCCTTTTCTGGGGTTTCCTTAGTTTTTCAGTGGACAAAAGATTTATACCATGTTCATTTGAGTGAGTGTGTGTTTTTTTTTATTTTACTGCTGAAAGATATCATTTATGAGCTTAGGACACAGTGGTCCCTTGTTTATAAGACAAGAAGCAATCATCAATGAGAAGATTCTTTTGTCTGCCCTTTTCTTTCTTTTTCTCCTTTTCTCATTTGTTTTCACTTTCATAATACAAGGACTAGAGGACTCTTTTCTTTGTTGTGCTACTTACTATTATTATTATTATAAACTCAGAAGAGCATATAGTTTTACAACCTAGTTCAAAATTAATTTAATTTTAATTGAGGATATTTAGAGGAAAATTTTATTAGTAAATAAATGAAATTTATAGGGTTGAATGATATTTGTCAAATGGATGACTATTCATGTCATCCGTAACTAACATTATGGGCCCAGGATATATTATTAGGTTATACAACAAATTGTTGGAAGGTATGCATTGCTTTCTTAGTTTTATAAAATAATAAATTGGGCTACCTTAACTTTATATAATAGTACCAAAATTATTATAAAAAGTTTGGTTTACTTCTTTTTTTTCTTCATTATATTCAGAGTTTCACTAATTTAGTGAATTAAAGAGGAGGTGGGTATAGCATAGCTCATTCTCTACCCATTTCATTTTCTCAGAAGTAATTTTTTATTTATTATTATTGGAAATGCAAGTTTAATTGACAAGATGCCTACAACCAAAAAAATTAAAAATACTTACGGATCAAGTGCGAATTGAAGGCCTAACATGTACTTTATGCTCAATTACGAACTAAAGGCCCAAAATTTACTTTGGGCTCAGATTTGAACTAAAGATCTACAATGTATTTTGGTGTCAACTGTGCACTAATGACCTGTTAGGATTGTGATTTAAAAACTCTAATTCCGCTAATTCATTAAACTAGATCAATTTATTATTCTCCAAAAGCAAAAATTCCAGTTGAACCAGCTAAACTAAAAATTGAATATCAATTCATTTATATTTATATCAAAAAATTAGTCAAATAAAAATATGACTAAAATCGATTTAAACCAAAAAATTAAACTAATCTCAATTATCTATTTAAATCGATTTATTTATTTGTGCATTTATTAAAAAGAGTTTTGATTTTTTATTTTTATTATAGTTAAAAAAAGCTAATTATAATCTACCCAAATTATGATTAATCATAATCCATGACATAAAATGTTATATCTTAGGACAAAGTTAAATTCTTATTGATGGATTTATCATCACTATTTCAAAAACTAATCAACAACTTATGTTCTTAAGTGTTTGATTTTGAATCCTATTTTTTACTTTTTTTATTTATACAGTAAAAAAATTTTAAAATTTGCTCAATGCATCCTTTTTCGATCCATTTTTTACCTTTAACAATGACATATATTGCATAATTATTTCTTGAATTTGTCTTTTACAGGATTAATGACCATTTTTACCTTTGAGTTTATGTGTTTGAAATAATTTTGCTCCTCACATTTTGTTTGAAACTCTTTTACCTCTGAATTTATATGTTTGAAGTAATTTTTCCCCTCACATTTTGTTTAAAACTCTTTTATCCCTCATATTTTGTTTAAAACTCTTTTGCCCCCTAATGTTAATATAATTTAGTCATATTATAATTTTAGCAGTAAAATTTTTTTCCTCTTTATTCAATTTTTCATGTCATTTTGATTTAAGTAATTTATATTTCTATCAGTTAAATTAATTATCATGTCATAGAGGGTTACCGGACTCTGATTAACACTATCTCTAATAATGACAAATAAGTTAAGTTATATTAATATTAGGAGCAAAAGAGTTTCAAATAAAATGTGAGGATAAAATTATTTCAAACAAATAAATTCATGGGCAAAAGAGTTTCGAATAAAATGTGAAGGATAAAATTGTTTTAAACACATAAAACTATGGGTAAAAGTGTTCATTAATCCATCTTTTGATGGTTCTGAAGATGAATCCTTCATGTCTCCCAGTGACATATGCACGAAGATAACTAATCTTTCCTCTCCTATAAATCTTTCCATTTGAGAACAACAGCTGAAGTGATGGTTTTTGTAGTCGGTAACCCCCAATTCCTCTTGCTGTGAAACCACGCCACTATCTCCTATTCGAATCAAACACTTTCCACTTGCTCTCTACCATGGATGCTTGGAAGCAACCATCAGTATTGATCTTAATCCAGTTATCACAAAGACAAACCCAAGTAACCAATATCTATGCCATGTGCCGTAAATGATCCTTCTGCTTCCAAACTCCCAAAATTTGTACATTATCACTTCTCAAAAAATGAATTTTGAAATTCTTTACATCGAATTTAAATTTATAGTGAATTTTACAATAACGTTTTTTATAATGTTGTTAAATAACCTGATTTAATCCAATGATTCATTATACCAATTTTTTTCTTTTTTTTCTTTTTCTACAGCATTTACAATAAGATAAAGAGTCGAGTTTAAAATGCAAAGGTTCTTTCGAAGATTCACTGAATCAAAAGTCAAGGTGTCCCAATTTATTTTGCAAACTTTCAAATCCATCAAATTGTCGTAGCAAATAAGATATACTAATTTTCATTGGAAACTTACAATAACCTTCTTCAAACATCCGATGCCTTACGACAATCTCTAAAGACATGTAACACATGGTCTTCCTTTCCTGGCAGCACTTGCATTCATTATTAACAGTGACAACACATTTAAGTCTCTCTATGTTACATATAACTCTTCCACGCCCAAGCAGCCATATCAGTCACTAACAGGAGAAAAATATGCATTCAGTTCACATATCAAATTGTGAATAACTATTTACGATCTGTCACGTATATAATTTTCTTTAAATTTGATGTCTTTTTATAATTTTCACTAATTTATACTAAAAAATATTAGATATATATATATTTTTGTATTAAATAGTTCATCATAACTCGGTTTATTGAAAAATTTCTCCATAAACAGATTTACACTGGCCGGAGGAGGTAAAAGCTCAACCATACCCTATTCGTTGCTTGATGGTCAGTCTTTAAAATAAAGGGGAAATTATAAATTTGGTATTTAAACTTTTAATTTTTTTTATTTTAGTATTTAGACAATTTTTTTATTCAAATAAGTGTCTAAACTACTAAAATCATTTTTAACGTGGTGCCTTCTCTAATCTGAATGGATAAAATCTGTAACTCGATTATATTTATCTGATATGATATCAAATTTTATACATTATTTTAACTATTTATGTATTTAAAATTTGAATACAAAATTTTTTTACTTTAAATACATAATTTATTCATTTTTTTTATTTTCTTTCTATATATGTTTGAACAAATTCTATAATGATAAAAAAAATTATTCGAATATATATAGAAAGTAAAAAAATAAATTTTACATTTATAGTGAAAAATTATGTACTCATACATAATTAGTTGAAATAATATATAAAATCTGATATCAGGTTAGTTGAATTTTCACGTGATTACCACTGATCGTTTATATTGAATGAAACATCATATTGAAAATGATTTTATCAATTTAAACACTTAATTGAACAAAAAAATATCTGAATTCTAAAATTAAAAATTTTAAAAAATTCAGATACTAAATTTATAATTTACTCTAAAATAAATGTTAGATGGCTTTTGTTTCGCCCAATTCGCTCTCTGGTATCCTCCTCAAGAAACACTTTTATTGCTATTGCGCTTGTAGAATATCCTCCTCAAAGTATATTCTTTATTTTAAAAAGCATCATTTAAATGATGTCTTTTACTTTAAAAATTATTTTTATATAGTAAAAAATATTTTAATAAATATTTAATTTTAACAAATAAAAATTTAAATTTAATAAACTCTCTATATTTTTATTCTTTATTTTACTTTTTTCATAAACATTAATTGTTTTAATCTTTTCCTCATTTTTTATTTTTATCTATATAAATAATAAGATTAAAAATATTAATTATTGAAGTGTATGAAAGCTTGTAGAGTATTGATTATCGATAAGAATAAAAAGTAAAATTTATCTATTTGAATATAAAGAGTTAAATCAATTCCTTAATTTATATTTAAAAAATAAAAAAATTATTAATCTCTTATTTTACAAGGTGATCAAGGTTTTAAACTCAATCAATTCATCAATTCGACAAAGTCAGAGATCAAAAATCAAAAGTTCAACTGAAGTTCAATCATAATTAAATTAAATATATACTAAATATTATATAAAATATAATAATTAATAGTTTTTATAATACAGATTATAAACATATTAAATAACATTAGATTTAATAGATTTTTTAAAAAGTTACAATAAAACTAATACATGTTTAAAATAATATATTTAAAATCTACCTAAAGGTTTTAAATTTAAAATATTTTTTCTAAAAAATAATTTAAAATATTATAAATTTATATTTTATACAATCACATAAATAATGAAATAACATTTTAGTTCAAAATAAATTTATTGATGCTAGGAAATAAAAAAAACACATATTAACTAATTTTTATGATTTAAAATTTTAAAATTCTGTATCGACAAAGTTAATAAAAATAAATTTTAAATTTTATTCAATAAATATGAATTATTTTGTTATTGAAAATGAGTTATTTATGTTTTAATAATTATAATAAGTTTTATGATAAAATGATATAATTATTAATTTGGTTAGGTGGTTCCAGCATGAAAACATAATCTTTAAGTTATTGGTTTTTGTTAGATTTAATAATCTTAAAAATAGCTCATTATAATAAAATTTTTTAATATATATATAAAGAGTGATTCGAAAATACTTCTAAAAGCTGATGAATCAATCTTTTTTATCATTCCAAAAGTTAATACTCATGTCCACTTTGCCAATTACTCTTTCTATTTTACAATATTAGTCATTCTTTAAAATTAGTTTTGTTTTAAAATATTTGTCGTTCTATAATATCAAAACAATATTAATTAGTGTTTTTTTTCAAATTTTTCCTCATCACTCCTCTCTCTCTCTACTATTTCTTAGTGATAGAGTTTTAACTAAAGATAAATTAGAGATATATTAATTCATATTAATGAAAATTATTTTTCTTTAATTATTTTCTTAATCTATGTGCATCGCTATAAAAAGAGAGATATTATAAAAGGAGCATTATTCTTCCAAGTTGAAAAGCTTCTTAGCTATTAATACCGCCATATATCTCTACAGTTGGACTTACGTAGACTAAAATTTGCTAGTGTTTGCGCAGAGGTCATGAAGGCCAAGATGATGTATCATCTAATTTCTACCAACTAATAGTTTTGAGATAAAAATAAGATATTAATTAATTAATTATTAATTCATAAAAATAATTATCTAGGTGAAACCAATATAACTTAAGAAATATTGACTGACGGGTAAGTAAACTTTTGCGAACGTAAAAATCAAAATAATGAAGTTGAATATGATAATTTTAATATAAAATTTGTTTCATGAAAATAAACACTCAAAGTGATAATGACTTTAAATAATTCCATTATATAGTATAGGAATGGTATATCAATTCATCTCATTATGTTACAAAAAGTTAAAAATGCGATCCTACTGGATATTAGTTTAAAAAAAAAAGTATTTGACTCATATTTTAAGAAAGTATAACAATTATATTCTATATATTAACATATTACAAGATTATCAATTTATATGAAACTTCAAAATTTTTTATAATATATTATTTTATAAATTTAACAAACTATTAATTTAATACTAGTCTCTAAGTCAGAATCAATTAAAAATATTAATTAAATTATTAGTTAATTGGATATAATTTTGTCGAAATCATACTATATTAATATTCCAACAAATTAAAATCAGCACTATGTTCTTCCACTTCCCTCCACACATGTTGAACCAAATGTATGGCTTCCTTGCTTGATCACTCAAATTAAAAAAAATAATAATAATTAAGACCTTATATATATTATTCTACTTTGTTTTAGATGCTTCAACAAAAAGGTATGAAAGTGTTTCAAAGCATAAAGTCTTGACGAACTCACATATTTTACATCAGGTAAAATCAAGACAATTATGTTTGGTGGGAATTGACCGAATCACAGCTACATCTTTGATTCAAATGGCCAATCACTCTTTTGTTGAAAGTTTTTCTTAATCAAAAGGCACATTAAACCCAAAAATTAATGCAAAAGGCTAGCAAAAATTACAGATGTTCACCTCAGTCAAAATTAAATTAATGAAAAAAAAGTCTAATCATTATCTTCTCATACATTTGTTATTCAAATAATATTTTTCAATATTACAATTTGGCTTTCACATGTCATGCTAAAATTATGCTTCTAAGCTGATAAATTTTGGCTTATTTGCTTCGAAACTAGTAAGTCTATAAGAAAGAATAATATATTCTTTATCATATAAATCTCAACTTCAATGAATCAAACGTGACGTGATTTATCTTGTCTATTTCTTAAGAGTGTCAACAACGAATAATTGATATCATTGAATAAAATTGATATTTTGACCTAAAAAATAATAAGAAAAAAACCCTAAAAAGTTTAGTTTGCCAGGAAAGGATAATTCTATGGTAGCATAGGAATATACTCCTTGAAAAACCCAATTTTTGTAATACAGATTTTTTTAAGCTCTCAAGCAAATGACACAAATAACGCTCCAAAAATGTTCTGAAACT
Organism: Omphalea diandra; assembly: GCA_949677035.1. Lineage (NCBI taxonomy): Eukaryota > Viridiplantae > Streptophyta > Magnoliopsida > Malpighiales > Euphorbiaceae > Omphalea > Omphalea diandra. The sequence goes on along the minus strand of CATIWR010167964.1, from coordinate 6,037 downwards.
ACACAGAATTACAAAATAATCTCAATTGAGAAATGTATATTTTACTATTCAGAATTGATGTGCACTTCACAGGAAAGGCCAAAAAAAAAAAAAGGCGCACATATATGCTCATGATGACGCAACAAGGAGATCCATAGCATGGAAAATGTTCATAATAAGCTTCCTTGCACGTTTGAGACCTTTGTTTCTAATGAAGTGAGAGAGGCCTCGAAAAAGAGCAATAGAGACAAAAGAACGTTTAAAAAAAAAAGAAATATTAGTTGTTGGGATGTTATTTAAAATAATTATTTTTTATGCAAAATTTAGATATTTACTCTAAATGAAAAAATCAAATTCATATTGCCGACTTTAATTAATTTGAATTTAAGACTTAATTAAGTAGCAAATTTAGATATTTAATTATTGAAATGAGAGTAAAATTATCAGTAAGTCTTAATCAATAGTCTAATAAATAAGTAATTACTTGCACCAAGCAAACATGGATTTTGATTTTTCTAAGGAACAATTGTAAAATTTGTTAAGTATGAGATTGGCTTTAGTTTCCATTTAAATCAATATTTCTAATTTCTAATTTTTATTCAACAAATTTGGATTGGGCTTTCATTAGCTTTTTTAATTTTGCATGGAATAATGTGTATTTTACAAAGTCAATTTAATTATTTAGATTTGTCCGCAATTAAGTGTTTCAAGTTTATTTTTTTTTAATTTATTTTATAATTTTGATCAGAAAGATAAATGATTTTTTTTTTTTTTTACTATAATACAATGTACATGACAAGTTGATAACATTTTAAAAAAAAATTCCAAGAAAATTATTTAATTCGTCAATTTAGTGCATGATTTTGAGAATTTTTCTAATTTAAGGTAAACTCAAAATCTCAATGTAGATGACCTATTAGATTTAGTTGTCACTATCAACATTGAGTAATTAGCGATTAGTAATTAATAATTAATATTTAATTATAAATGATCAATAACTATAAAAAATTTAATAAGTTAATAATTAAATATGTGATTATATTATAAAATAATGAAATAATTATTTTTATATTTTGATTAACTGTATAAAAAATATTAATTTGTATAATAATAATATAAAATTAATATTAAAAAATAGAAATGATAGCTTTTATACATTGAAAAATTAGTTTTTAATATTCAGCCATATTTTTTAAATATCAAACATTAATTTTAAAAGTAAAATACTAATTGCTAATGTTTATCAAATTTTTTTTTTAAGTATTTGAATTTAATTCATTCACACTAATGACTAAGAATCTTGTATCACCACATATCAAGCCCTTGAGAATCTATGTACCAGCTGGCTCGGTACTCTCGCAAACTTTTCCACGAGACGTGCCAGCCTCTAACAAAAAAAGTTTTGTTCCTTTTTCGGTACCGTTTTGGCATGATGATCGTACTAAAAAATAGCCATTGGATTTAAAACTAAAAATTTCAACCGTTAAATTGTTTTTGACCCGAATAAACACAATTAGTTTCATAGTTATAGCCTCTTATTATATACTAGAAAGATAACCCCCGCAACATCGCTGGTAATAAAAATTTTGAAAATACAATAACTTATAAAATATATTTAAAAATGTAAGAAAAATCTAATATTTAATTTATTGAGACAAATTTCTAAAACTCTTACAAAAAAAATAACCCAAATATATATGAAGCTTAAAAACAAGGTTCCTCCTAAAACCAAGTTTTCCAAATCAAAATACATATGAAACTAAAAAAAAGTTTTTAAATATTATCAGATTTAATTCTTTAAATTTTGATCTTATTCTGCAAAATTTGAAATAAAATAAAATTATAGAGCATAAAAATCTATCAATTTGAATAATAAATTTTTATAATGTAAATGTGGAATTTTTTTAAAAAAAAAACTACCAAGGCCAAATAGTTTCTTTTTTTGATATTTGGTTCAGTTAATCCCTTCGGTTTGACATTGACAGCCATCTCAACTCACTCCTCGCATTTTTGTTTTCTTATCCTGAAAATATAATCCAACACTTAAACTATACAAAAGTTTACTTCTTCTCCTAAAATATAATCCAACAATGAAACTATACACTTAAAAAAAGTTTCATGAGCAAAAGCCTACATATGTTTACTATAATTTCACCAATGTCTATAGAAGCAATCAAGCTCATCACCAGTGGTTGCACCTCACATCAAGCTAATAACCTATACAAAAAGAAAAAAATATATATATATATGAGGAAGAAAGAGGAGATATAAAAGGACTAAATTTTACAATAAGATTATAGCTACTTTACAGAAACACAGTATAAGCAATTACATAAAAAAGATATTACAAATTATTTTTTGTGTATATTTTAATTGATTAATTCAAATAGTAGCAGGCTAGCTGCCTCTTTGAAGAATCACCCACAATATACGTGATTATACAAAAAAGATACTGTAAATTCATCGTATCATCTCATCCATTAAATGCAACTAATCATGTTCAAAATCAACTAATTGCGAATTAATATTGTAAGAATTTGTAAAAAAAAAAAAAAGAGTACTCATGAATCAAGAAGTCCTTAGATATATTAATTCAAATTATACATACTGTAAAATTCCAAAACAAATCAGTTCAATGTTAGTTTAATATATAGACGGTAACATATACAATCACATCACCTCGCCTCATTGAAAAAAATCTGAGTAAAATGTAACCTCAAAGTAGCTTTATTGAAAGGTAATGTAAATGCTACTAACGTATTTAACTTAAATACATGACATCGTACTCGATTTGTGGAAAGGAAAGAAAAAATTCTTAGATATTTAACTTCAAATGTAACCATTGGCCTAACCTTGAATCTACCATCGTGCACACAATAAAAAATGATTCTATGCAATCAATGCCTAATATTAAAAAAAAAATTGAACCACAAAATGGCACTAAGAAGCATCAACAAATAATAAAAAAAAAAAACAAAAATAACGTTAAAAAAAGAAGGGACATGATTTCTGGGTAATTAGAAAATCAATGCATACTTTAAGAACAGCTATAGATCTATAGTTATTATTAGTGCCAAGTCGTACTTAATTAAGGAATCCAATAAAGATCTCATCACAGGCTTTAACAGTGTATATCAACACATAATCAATATGTCAGTTTCTAAATTCTTAAGTAAAATTTTATTTAACCATATGCTCTATAGTTCATTTTAAATTGCAAGAGCACAGTGCAACCAAACTGCAAAGCAAAGAACTTGGTGTTTCGATTCTTTGTATTTTGTAAAATGTGCAAAACATGGAGCCACATATCTGGATTGCTTTGCAACTCCTGCAATATCCGGTCTGCAGCAGCCAAGGCGAAAATAATAAGTGAAAAAAAAAAAAAAAAAAAGCCAACATTCTAGCAGTCAACATCAGTGAAATTTCAAGCATAGCACACTTGATATCCCAAATGCCTGAGATATCTGCGGAATCCCCAACCAGGAAAGTGAACCCCCAATCAGTAAGCAAGCATTCGATAATCAAATAGAAAGACACAAAATGGTAGATACAACGGATCGGTATAGAACTTAGAAAGTGCGAGCATGGCCAATATGGCTGAGGTCGTAAACCGTTGCACCGCAAAAGCACATTCCAACCTCAACCTCCATTTTGGTCTTAAACAACTCATTCTTTCTGCTCATTATGTTGTAACGCCACAGTTCCGCTGATAACAGAGGTGGAACCATAGCCGCTCCACCACTGTCATTAACTTTCTCATTGATTAAGGGGCTAGGAGAGCTGAAAAGGCGAAATAAGGCTCTCTTCCGCGAGACGGATAATGCTCATTTAAAAGACAGAATTATCCTCAAAACCAGATAAAAACGTCATCGTTTTGAATCCATACCTTACCCATCGTGTGAAAAATTACTGAATTGACTTAAGAGCCCTTGCCTCATAAAATCAATTGACAAAAGTGCCCCCCTAATCACTCCCAATACAAACTAAATGACACAAATAACCCTTTAAAAATACCCTAAATCTGCTCCAAAATAGCAAAATCGCCCTTTAAAATTCCCGTGGCAATCAGCCTCGCTATATATTGTTTCTCTTGATTGTGATGCTTTGGACATAACATAGAGTGCAAATTCCAAATTTAGTATTTGAATTTTTTTAATTTTTTAATTTTGGTATTTAGATAATTTTTTATTCAATTAAGTATCTGAATTGGTAAAATTATTTTCAATGTGATATTTTTTCTAATCTGAATGGATAAAATTCGTAATTTTATTATATCCATCTGACTTGATATCAAATTTTATATAATATTTCAACTAATTATATATCTAAAATTTGGATACATAATTTGATCATTTTTTGTATATATTTGAACAAATTCTACAGTGATAAATACAAAATTTTTATATATAAAAATAAAAAATTAAATTATGTATTTAAAGTGAATAAATTATGTAGCCGTACATAATAATTTGAAATAATATACAAAATCTGATACAAAGTCAGATAATTTTTCATGTGATATTCACTGATTGTTTAGATTAGAGAAAAATACTATATTGAAAATGATTTTGTTAATTCAAATAATTGATTGAATAAAAAAAATGTGTAAACATTAAAATTAAAAAATTAAAAATTTCAGATACCAAATTTGTAATTTATCATAACACACACACATATATAAAACACACACACACACACATATACATATATATCAACTATATGATTTATAAAACACATCAATATATTTAATTTAAATATTAATTTCTTAATTTTATTTGATTGTTTGAATGGTTTTACCCAGCGGCTTGCATGAGAGTGAGATAAAAATTAAAAAATATAATGCAAATGAGATTAATCAATAATTATTGTTTGTGAGTTTCTATGATGCAAATAAGCGTAAATGGATGTTAAAAATTTACATCAATTTGTTTTAAATGCCTATTTTTCTTAACATCTAAATTGAGAGTAAAGGATGAAATGAAAAATTTTAAGTAGTTTACATTTGTTAATCTCCTTAAAAAAAAGCTCCCTAACTTTATTTACATTATATTTTTATACCTTTCCATTACTTTTTTTAACCTTCCTTTCCACCCTAACAATATGCACAAAAGTGGGTTAATGGGATTAAAAGATAGAATGAAAATGATTGTAAATAATTAACTTTATTTGGACATACAACTTTAACGGGAGGAGAAAGTTAATAGAACTTAATTCTTTATATTTTTTAACTTGCTAATCCTATTTTTTTTTAACCCCAATTTGAGGGGTTCACAATAAAATGAAAAAGGTGTTAAAAATAAAATATATTACAAGATAAATATAATTTTGATAGTATTTTTATAATTACTAAATATCCAATGCAATTTTTTTATATTTTGGATATACTTATCAATTTGATATTTTTTAATTAAGTATTTTGTCATAGTTTAAAATTTTCAAACAAAGTTAATGTTATTGCTTCATTTAACTCCATATTATTTTTCAAATTCCCCAAACAAAGTAATAGTAATTAACATTTCATCATTTTTCATTCCATTATATTATTTCATCCTTATTAATAGTGGTGAACCCAAAAATTTAATTTACAAGGGACGAATTTAAATACTTTCATTATAAATTTAAAATTTTATTCTATTAATTCATACCATATAATAAAACTATATAACATATATGCTAAGTATTATTACATCTAAACATAAGCAAAAATCAAAGTTTAAAATAATGCCCAATCAACCGCTCTTGATCTTTTTTCTTCTTTTTTTTTAACAAGTGGATATGAACGCTCTGTATTTTTTATTTTCTTTTTGGTTTGGCTGCTCTCTCATTCATATTTGATTTATTTCAACATTAAAATAAGTTGTTTGTTTAAAAAAAAATTCCTTAAAAAGTTAAAAAATTTAATAAATAAAAAATAAAGACTGAAAAGGCTACAAATCATATGCTCATCCGAGACAAAACAATATACTTATTTGAAATTTTGGAGAAAGGTCAGGCTGAAATTTTGAAGAAAAGTGGGGTTAAATTAAGGAATATATATATATATATATATATATATATA